>JAFLJL010019354.1:0-10000 GCA_018398815.1 Conus ventricosus
TGAAACCAGTTTATTGTCAGATTAACTCAAGTTATACTGACAAACACACATTCTTCTGTCTGTCTCTGTCTCTGTGTGTCTCTCTCTGTCTCTGTCTGTCTGTCTGTCTGTCTGTCTGTCTGTCTCTCTCTCTCTCTCTCTCTCTCTCTCTCTCTCTCTCTCCTCTCTCTCTCTCTCTCTCTCTCTCTGCCTCTCTCATTATCTCTCTCTCTCTCTCCTCTCTTCTCTCTCTCTCTCTCTCTCTCCTCTCTCTCTCTCTCCTCTCATCCTCTCTCTCTCTCTCTCTCTGTCTCTGTCTGTGCATGTGTGCGTGTGTATGTTCCGAATTCCGTACATATTTTGTCATGTTCAATTTACTGTCTGATTTTGGACGGGCTAATTATTGTACGTTTTAGTACAGTTCCATTTCAAATCATTACATCTCATGCTGTTCCCCCTCTCCCTTCCATCCTCTCTCTCTCTCTCTCTCTCTCTCTCTCTCTCTCTCGCTCTCTCTCTCATCTTCCTCTCTCTCTCTCTCTCTTCTCTCTCTCTCTCTCTCTCTCTCTCCCTCTGTCTCTCTCTCTCTCTCTCTCCTCTCTCTCTCTCTCTCTCTCTCTCTCTTTTTTTTTTTCTCCCCCCCCCCCCCCCCCCCAATGTCATCTCACTTTGCTTAATACGTTCTACGTTTTTTCATGCCTTGCGAAAAATGAATGCATGTGGTGCCTTGCTCTCTCTCTCTCTCTCTCCTCTCCCTCTCTCTCTCTCTCTCTCTCTCTCTCTCTCTCTCTCTCTCTCTCTCTCTTCTCTCTGTCTCTGTCTCTCCTCTCTCTCTCTATGCGTGCAAACGTGCGTGTATTTGTGTGTTCAAAATATGTACGCACTTTGTGATATTCCCTTCACTGTCTGTTTTCATACATGCCAATCTTGTACGTTGTAGTACACTTACATATGCTTCCCAGCCCACATCACTCCCTACCCCCGCTCTCTCCTTCCTCTTCATTATTATTATTCTCTTATTTTGTTGTTGTTATTATATTTTTTGTTTTTGTTTGGTTTATTATTATTCTTTTTTTTGTTTTGTTTTCATTTATCTTCTATTTTCATTTGATGTTCCTCTGTGATTACATACCGCTTTGCTTGCTTCTTTGATTTCTACATTAATTGATTTCACTGCATGTTGTAGTCCCTACTTAGGGCGAGGACTGGATGTAAAAAGCACGTTAGTGCTTATCTATTAACCTCGTAAATAAAGAATTTTGTCTTGTCTTGTCTTGTCGACACCCATCTTCCACATACGAATGGTATGACAACTTTGTACAAATGATGGATTGGATCTGTCACAACAATTCAAATATACTACTGTTAGGGGACTTTAATGATGTAGTCCTTCGGATCCGAAGATGACGTTAGCGTTTCTGCAGCTCATCGATGTACGCGGAGGTGGCTCTGCAGCCCCAATCTGAGGCGCAGAGTCTGGAACAGTGGGGGGCACAGGAAGTCCGTTGTCGTGATCACTGCTGCTGCTGTTCTGTGGCGTTGATCCCTGGCGGCAGTCAGCTTTTGGCGTCGAGTACTTTCGAAGTTGGTAGCGGCTTTGTGAATTGTGGCCCGCCACAGAGGTCGGTCACTGGAGCACCTCCTCTAGTTCTTTTGGTTTGAGTTCGCACCACTGGAGGTTTGATTTGACCGAGTCCTTGTACCGTTTCTTTGGCGTCCTTGGTTTCTCTTGCCTTGCAGAAGCTCTCCATACAGCAGTCGCCTTGGCATACGGTGCTCTTCCATACGGATGACATGCCCCACCCATCGAAGCTGCGCCTTGATGAGCATGGACTCGATACTTGTAGTGTGAGCACGGTCCAGGACCTCGAGGTTGGAAACACGGTCCTGCCAATGGATTCCGAGTATGGAGCGAAGAGCTCGCATGTGGAAGTTCTCCAGCTTCTTGATGTGTCTGCGGTACAGTGTCCAAGATTCGCACCCATAGAGGAGAGAGGGCAAGACCACTGCGTTGTAAACTCTCAGTTTTGTAGTCAGCCGAATGTTGTGTTGACTAAGCACTCTGTGCGGAGTCTTCCCAGCGCCTGGCTTGCTTTGCTGATTCGGCATCAACTTCCCTGTCCAGGGAGCCATCCACAGGAGATGGTACTTCCTAGATATCTGAAATGTTCAACGTCCGCAAGCTGGAGTCGTCAATGACGATGGTGGGTGCCGAGGGGTTGGTGTTTGGTGCGGGTTGGTGAAGCACCTCAGTCTTGCCGAGGCTGATTGTCAGGCCGAAGAGCTTTGAAGCATCGGAGAAGGGGTCAAGCATCGTTTGCAGATCGGATTCTGCATGGGCCACCAGTGCGCAGTCATCGGCAAAGAGGACTTTTTGAAGGAGATCTTTGATGCTCTTTGTCTTGGCAGTGAGGCGACGAAGTCAAAGTGGGAGCCGTCCAGACGATAGCGGAAGTAGACTCCCTTCTCCAGGTCTTGGACAGCGTGGGACAGCATGCAGGTGAAGAAGACGTGAAGAGAACCGAGCTAAGACACAGCCCTGCTTCACGCCACTGCTGATCTCGAAGGCTTCCGTCACGTTTCCACTGGAGAGGACCTGGCCGGTCATGCCATCATGGAAGAGCTTGATCATTTTCACAAACTTTGGCGGGCATCCAATGCGCTCGAAGACTGTCCAAAGAGCTTCCCTGTTGACCGTGTCAAAGGCCTTGGTCAGGTCTATGAAAACAGAGTATAGGGGCATGTTTTGTTCGATACACTTCTCCTGAAGCTGTCTGACAGCAAAAATCATGTCGACAGTGCTTCTGCCGGTCTGAAGCCGCGCTGCGCCTCGGGGAGGTTCTGCTCGGAAACAGTGATGAGTCTGTTGAGGATGGCTCTGGCAAAGATCTTTCCAGCAATGGAGAGTAGCGAGATGCCTCTGTAGTTCCCACAGTCGGCTTTGCTTCCCTTGTTCTTGTAGAGGGAGACAATCAGGGCGTCACGGAAGTCATCTGGCATCTCTCCTCCTCCCAGATACACCGCAGGACATCGTGAAAGGCTTTTAGGGCGTTGGGGCCTGCCGCCTTGTAGATCTCAGCAGGTATTCCGTCCTTTCCTGATGCTCAAACCGGAGCTCGTCTGGAGGATTGCTTTCTGGATCTCTGCAATGGTGGGGGGTACTGCAAGTGTGTCTTGTATCGGCTGCTGAGGGATCTGGTTCAAGGCATCCGAGTCGACTGACGAGGGCCTGTTGAGCAGGTTGCTGAAGTGTTCTTGCCAGCGCTTGCTTAGTCCCTCTTGGTCCTTGATCAGGGTTGCGCCGTCGGAGGACAGTAGCGGGGAGCAGCCTGATGCTGAGGGTCCGAAGACTGTCTTCAACGACCCAAAGAATTTCTTGGCGTTGTGAGAGTCGGCGTAGCCTTGGACTTCAGTCGCTTTGTCCTGCCACCACTGGTCCCGCATCAGACGTAGGTCGGTCTGCACTTTGGCCTGGAGAGTCTTGAATCTCTCGCGTTTGGAGACGGACGATGGGTCATTCTGCCACTCGATGTAAGACTTGTTCTTCGCATGGAGGGCTTCTTTGATCTTCTCATCGTTCTCGTCAAACCAGTCTTCATGGGCTCTGATTTTTGCTCCGAGGACCTCTTTTGCAGTCTCAGCGACCATGTCCTTAAAAGAGGACCATTTTTCTGTTCCATCTTCAGGGGTCAGACCGTCTTGGAGCATTTCTTCAAGTAGTTGTTGGAACTGGGGAGGCAGGTCGGGTCTTTCAGTCTGGCGACATTGTAGGAGGCCCTGACAGTCTTTGGTCGGTTTCTGTGTGGCGGTGGTATGTGCAGGGTCATTACAGCCCTGACCAGCCTGTGGTCAGTCCAGCATTCAGCACCTCTCATGACGCGGGTCACCCGGACGTCCTTGATGTCGCGTTGGCGTACGATGATGAAATCAATCATGTGCCAGTGTTTCGACCTCGGGTGCATCCAGGTGGTCTTGAACTTGTCCGCCAACCTGAACAAGGTGTTGGTGATGCAGAGGCTGTGTTCCGCACATTGCTGAGGAGGAGCAGGCCGTTGTCGTTGACCTTGCCTACTCCATGTCTGCCGAGAACGCCTTCCCAGCTGCTATGGTCTCTTCCTACTCTGGCGTTGATGTCCCCAAGGATGACGAGTTTGTCATTTTGAGGAGTTTGACCTGATGGCCTGGTCAAGTTGTTCGTAGAACAGCTCTTTGGAGTCGTCTGGGCTCGTGAGCGTGGGTGCATACACACTGATGATTGTGAGGTGTCTTGACTTGCTGAGGGGGATACGCATTTTCATGAGGCGTTCATTGATGCCAACCGGGAGCACAGGTATGCTTTTGAGCAGGGCTGTCCTGATGGCGAATCCAACGCCATGGATCCTGTCTTCGGCTTGTGGCTTTCCCTTCCAAAAGAAAGTGTATCCACCCCCCTCTTCTCTAAGGGAGCCTTCATCAGCAAGTCGGGTTTCGCTGAGTGCAGCAATGTCTATTCGGTATCGCTGGAGTTCATTCGCGACAAGCGCTGTTCTTCTCTCCGGTCTCGACGTACTGGCTCTGTCCATTAATGTTCGAACGTTCCAGGCTGCCGGTATGATATAATATTGATATGCTAAAACAACAACCAGCATGGACAAGTACACTATCACTCATGCACCCCATCAGTTAGTACAAACCCCAACGAGAATCACTAAAACAACTGCGACTCTTTTTGATCATGTATACACCAACAACAAATCTGCAATACTAGATCTTTCAGTGGTATATTCTGGTATTAGTGATCACTGTCCAGTCTTCTGCACGTGATCCTTAAGGCTCCCAAAACCACCACCCAAAGGTCACACGGCCATCCAATCCCGCTCTTTCAAAACGTTTAATGAAGCAGCATATCTCTATGACTTAAACATTTCCCCATTTCACTTAAAGGGGTTTCTCACCCATTTTTACAAATCTATTTTCACCAAATACACGGTTTTTTGGTATGTGGTCGTATTGCGAAACCCAGCCCCGAATCAGCCGCATGTGCTCTCATCTTGCAGTGGAGAGCAGCATTTCTTGCGGACCGGGGAAAGCGAGAGGCGAAACAGGAACGAGAGTCTCGATTTCGATAAAAGGGGGGATTCCCGATTGATGACGTAGAAAAGCCAAGTCACTCTTCGTGTTCGGCTGAAGTGAGATGGGGCGAATGTGTCCTGCGTCTGGTTGCGGAATTTCATCAGGAAATAAGCAAAGAGTAAGCGTTCATACTTTTCCAGGTGCTTCCAGCCAGTTTAGGCGATTGTGGATAAATGTCACCACAACGAGGAAATATTTTGTTCTTCGGGACAGTTTGTCATGGCATTTGATGTCGTCCACTTTGAAGAGCAGTTTCCAAGACCAACATACCTGGAAGGTAAAGGTGGAAGCTGGAATTCGGGTCCGAAGACAGCTGAAAGAGGATGCTGTGCCAGCTATTATAACAGAAAAATGTATTAAAGCACTCTCTGTTCATTCGCCAGCTGCAAGTGCAAACCTCAAACGCAACAGTGACACAGATTCTGTCAGGAGCAAGAGAGCCAAACTAGGAGACGTAAAGAAGGTAAGGTTTGTGGAAGAGTGGTTGATCTTTTTGGGTTTCATTTCATTCTCAGTGCATGGTTGGTTGTAAAGAAGTTGTTGGTTTTTGTTGAGTGTTGGCATCAAACTGAAACATACATTGTTACTTTCAGTCACACATGCCTGAGTCACAGTGGCAGTCAGTCAGTCACATTGCCTGCTGTCACTGAAACTGTTGCATGTTTGTGATTATTCTTTCCCTGCTGTTGCAGTTTCCAACAAAACTGAAGGTATGATTCTTATTAACAAGAAATTGTCCATGTCCACAAATAACAGGTTGTTGGACTCTAGTGAATAATAGTTTGGGTTTTTATTTTTCAAGACATGCTGAACATCAGGCCCCCCTGCAAGTTCAAGTTTCCGCCCAACAACCATATGCTTTAGTAAGTGAATTATTCATCAGTATTTCGATACTGACTGACTGAAACCAATTTATTGTCAGATTAACTCGAGGTTGTACTGACTATTTGGATACAGGATGGTGACAGTGTGCATTTAAAGATATATGCAGGTTGGTATGTCTGTATGCTATAAACTGCCCTGGTGAGTAAGAGAATAAATGAGCTTAGATGGACAGCTTAGATCTGATGTATGGCACGTCACGCATCAGTTTTTAAATAACAGCCAGAATCTTTGACTGCAATATATTGTAAAAGACCCTCAGATTCTAATTGTCATTGTGGAACTTCAGAATTTAAGTGGAGGAATGAGATTGCAAATGAAGAATGTAAAAAAGGTGTGTGTGGGGGGGGGGAGGGGTGGGCTGAAAGTGAACAGCTATAAAAAGATTTCTACAGCAGGGAAGAGAATTAGTGTGATGATGCAGTAGCTGACAAACTCCTGTTTAAAGGAAAAGGCATTATCTGATAGATCTAAACAAATGAAGGAAAATGTGGTGTATCACATAATCATTTTAAAGTTATTTACATACTGCAGTAATGTGTGTGTGTGTGTGTGTGTGTGATGTGTGTGTGTGTGTGTGTGTGGGGTGCGTGCGTGCGTGCGTGCGTGCGTGCGTGCGTGCGTGCGTGCGTGCGTGCGTGGGGTGTGTGTGTGTGTGTGTGGTGTGTGTGTGTGAGTGTGTGTGTGTGTGTGTGTGTGTGTGTGTGAACAGACGTATGTATGTGCACGTGTATATCATGTACTATCTGTGTCGTGCGTATGTGTGTATATGTACATGATATGGTCAACCTGTAAAAATAATGTTGAACTGCCTGGAAAGAAACACACAAGCGTCTGATGGCGAGGGAGGTGGTACTGTACAATGAGGGTGTATGTTCAAACTGGTACGGCTGAACTCCATACACTTCAGTGAAAATTTCACGTTCGATGTCCTCTTCGTTGGAAATTGACTCGTAGCTGGAGCATCTGCCATTATCACCGGCAAATAGTTGCGTTTTACGTCCTCATAGCGAAAGCCTTTTTTAAATACATTTTTTCATTTCTTTCCTCATTCTGTCATCCTTTCCACAGTTCATTCTTTCTCTCTTCTCCATTCTTTCATCAACATGATCTTTCTCTTTGCTGTACATTTCCGGATACAAATTACCATATTTTTGTTATTAATCATATTTGTACGTGATTGACAATATTGTAGTAAATAATCAGTGAAACATATTGAAATGAATTATTTTTTCTGTTTGAATTGATTTGAGTGTGAGCTCAATGTATCCCGAGGAAAGGTTTTGTTGTTTTTGTTGTTTGGGTATACAAACACATACACAGACAAACAAAAATCACTAAGCACAATCCCTGAGTTCTTACAAACTACAAGCACATAATGGCAACAAACACACCCGCTCAGTCCACTTGCACCCCTGCCCTCCCCACCCCCCACCCCCACTTTCTCTCTTCTTTTGAGTTAATGATACACATACATATGCACATATTAAATCCAGGTATCTTATGAATTTTGATTATCAATTTCAAATGATACTTCATAATTGATCCAGTTAGTGTTACATTTTAGCAAATTCAATTGTACTGTTGCTATGTAAATTTTTTTAAGATTGTATCTTCTCTTTAGTATTTTTAGAAATACTGTTAATGAAGGCTTACATTTGTTTATTTTACAGCTAAAAATGTAGTGTTTGGCTATCAGTATCATAAGATCGAATGTTGTATCAGTCGTGGAATTGTCATCTGCTCCAAATATTATTGTGTTTTCAGTCAGAGACAGATTATTTGCTATTAAACACTTTCTTTTTATTAATTCTTGCAATGATTTCCAGAATTCATTGACATGTATGCATCTCCAGAACACATGTTCAATGCTGTCTTTTTCCTCTTCACAGAAACTACAGTTATAACTTTCTAAGCGAAAGGTTTTAGGGACAGTCTTTCATTCACGGTAGTCTTGGCATTTATACGTCACTTGCGGAATCCCCGACTCTCGTCTCTTTCCGTACTGTGCTCGGCAATCTCCGTGGCGAGTCACGATTTGGCTACTTGCACAACTTGAAACATGGATAGAAGTGAGTTCCAGAAGAAAAGTAACACGTACATCGAAACACGCTCGATCATACTTTTGAACAACCCAAACATGCTATTTAGGGGGTGAGGACCCCTTTAACTTATAATTACTCAGACGTCAATGATGCACTGTCCATCTGGTACCAAACATTCCTCACCATCATATATAAACACGCGCCGTTACATCAAAAAAGAGTTATGCATCCGCAGATGAACCCGTGGATAACGCCAGAATTGCTGCAAGAAACGGTACTACATGACCAACTCGAGGCAGCAAATTTGTTTGACGAATACAAAGAGCAGAGAAACTTTGTTTCAAACGAAGTTGAAAAAGCCAAACGAGACTACTTCAGTCAAATGATAACGGATGCAAAATCCACAGCGCCAATGTGGAGGGCAATAAACACTATTGTACACAACAAGCGTACAGATTCACAAAATTCAAGCACAAAAATCACCCCGGACAAATTTAATACCCACTTTCTGTCATTATCAGATACCCTTACTCAAACTACACAGACATAAGAACACCAAATGAATACACATTGCCCGACTTCCCTAATATCATTTTGCAAACAAAAACTTGGATCCAGTAACTCAATCAAAATTCCCCTTCTTGCTGTACATGAAGTTGGAATGCGCATAGTGCATTAAAGAATAAAAAATCCATGGGTCCTGATAACATACCCGCATTTCTTCTCAAACTCGCTCTACCTTACATTGTTGAGTCTCTTACACACATATATGATTTATCCATTGAAACTAATGTTTTCCCTCAGGCGTTCAAAAACGCCAAAGTGATCCCCCCTTTCCCAAAAACAAATGATTTGTCGGATCCAAATAATTTCTTACCTATATCATTACTATCGATCAATCCAAATCCCTTAAAGACACATACACACACACGTATCTCGTTCATGGAGAAAAACAAACTATTTCAACCCCCTCCAATCTGGATTCCGATCTAATCATTCCTGCCACACAGCAATTATCACGAATGTGTGACTCATGGCTTTCAAATATGAACCAATCACAAATGACAGAGGTTGTCTTTCTTGACTTCAAAAAGGCGTTTGATCTTGTTGATCATTCCATACTTCTAAAGACACTACCTGTCTACTTGAACCATTACCCCGACAATCTCATTATTCCAATCATACTTGAACGATAGGACTCAGTATGTGGTGCTTGATGGCAAAACCTCTGCTTCAGACTTTGTCAAACATGGAGTCCCACATGGCTTTAGTACAAGGCCCCCTACTATTTTGCATCCTCATCAATAATTTACCATTGTCCGTATCAGATGAAAAGGTCACGACAGATTTATTTGCTGATGACTCGTCACTCCAAACGAATGGTAGTGATCTACAAACAATAGAAACTTCTCTCCAGGAAAGTCTAAACGACGTGTCAGACTGGTGTCATTCAAACTCAATGGTCATACAAACCCCGCCAAAACCAAATCTATGATTATAGCTACCGCCAAAAACACCAGTTGACTCCTCTTTTTCTAAAACTTCAGTTGAATGGCACTTCTATCGAGCAGGTAGATGAGCATCGTGTTTTAGGGTTAACGATAGATAAAGAATTGAAATGGCAATCTCATCTCAATAACGTATGCAAGACAGTCTCAAAAACACATTTTCCTGTTATCGCAATTAAAGCGCTACGTCAACAGTAATGTGCTTAAAATTTTATTCAATGCACACATAATGTCACGTATCAATTACGCCTCAACAATGTGGGATGGAAGTAGTGACGTCCACAAAAAAGGCTGAATTTTCTCCATAGACGTGCTGCAAAGCTACTCCACCCAGCGTATCTCTAACAACAGACGAAAAACTAAAAGCGTTGAACATACTTCCTCTAAATAGGCAATTGGAATTCAGCAAGGCATCATTTATGTTTACAATCTTGACAGATGCTATGCCATGTTATATCAATGCCCTTTTTACAA
>JAFLJL010019354.1:15000-68748 GCA_018398815.1 Conus ventricosus
GGCGGAAAGCAAGAACTGCCAGTTTAAATTGCCACCGATACTGTATGGGAAGCCAGTGCAGTTCGATCAGCATGGGAGTGATGTGCTCACACCTCCTCCTCTTCAAAACGAGTCGTGCAGCGTTATTTTGGACTCTCTGCAGCCGAGCAATCTGTTCTGTGGGAAGCCCAGCATAAACAGAGTTGCAGTAGTCAAATCTTGACATCACCATGGCACAGACTAGCCTGACAGCTACTTCTCTGGATATAAAGCGTCGGATGGAAGCAATACGTCTCAGCTCTAAAAAGGATGAGCGACAGACTACAGATATTTGATTCTGCATGGTCAGACACTGATCAATGGTAACACCAAGGTATTTGACAGACTTATTGAAAGGTAATTCAGTACCATTGTCACGAGTTTGTCACGAGGCCTACGACGATTGACCCATCTAGGATGGTGGAATTGTTCATTTGGTTGTTGTCGTCGTTATTGTCGTATATCCGTCCCTTAATGTGGCTTGTGGTGTGGTTGCACCTTGGTGTAGTTCAGCTCAGGTTAGGTTTACTTTCTCTCTCTCTCTCTCTAATTCCACTGCCCGTGCAATTCATCCTGCAGGTTCACGGGTGGCTGGTATCTTTTTCTTGTACTGGCTGTCTCTATCGGCCTCTCACCTGTCTTTCCACCTGCCGCACGTGCAAGGTTCCTCTTAGGCTTGAGGTATTCTCACCGTGACGTAGCGTGGCATGTTGGCCGCCATCGTTTAGGCAAGTTTTCTCTTGACTCGAGCGGAAGATGTCTCTGGGAGCGCCTGCTCCGGTCCTGGTTCTTCACCATATCGTCAAAGGTACAGTCGGTACTTTCTTTTCCTACAGTCGGCCTGTAGGAGGGAGACATCACTTCATCTTTTTCCGCATCTGCGCTGCTGTCCTCTCGACTGGACAGAGGGCAGAGAGAGTCATTTGACCCGCCTCTTCTGGGTCACCCACAGGTAGCTGGTAAGCATCAGTTTCGTGGTTCGTTTGTTGTTGTGTGTTTTTTTTGTTGTTGTTAGCCGGCTTATTCTTCTCTGTTGCGCAATTTTCTTTTGTTTTCAAAATTGTAAAAGAAATATCGTTTGATACCTTTTTCTGGTTAATTCAATCTTTAACCTGGCCAGTCAAAATTAAATCTTAAAAGTCTTTCTCCTTTTTATGCATTTGGTGATGCGGTAGTCGGCGGGGATGGGAGAGAACCTGGTGATTCAGGGTTGGTACTTGCTTGGTCTCGCTCGTCCGCCCCTGTCACAATTGTCGGGCTCACATTCTTCGGCCACCGTCTGTTTGTGTGTGCAAGGAGAACGAGTTTTATGTTCGCGAGCGTGCGTACGCATGATTAGTCGTTTGGATGCGTGGATGGAGATTTGTGTTATTTTGAAGTGTTGCTATAAAATGTGGGGATAATTGTGCCATTGAATTATTATTATTTGCAAATGTGGTGGCGGATGTAAAGCATGGTTACTCTATTAGTTCAGTTCCTAAGGAAGGAAAATGTTAAATGTGAGTGAGAGAAGGACGAAGATAATTTATTTGTTTTATAGCCTGTTAATTTAATGCAGTCTCTTACCTGCTTCGTATGAGGAGACTTTAACGAACATTCCTGATTTGGTTGGTTTGCTGTGTTATGCTCGGGACTGTGTTGAGCTGGTGTTGTTGGTGTGTTTGGTAGACCTTCCCTCGCCATCATGCGAGTGGCTGTTAAGGTTTAACAGCATGTGTCAGACTGTACTGACTGCGGGTTCCAGTACCCGTCTTTCTACTTCCTCCCAGTTACCTTTTCCCTCCTCCCGGAGACTTCACCCGGAGCACGCACTGGTTGGGAACGCGCACTGGTTGGGGCCACGCACTGGTTGGGGCCACGCACTGGTTGGGACTGCCACTGGTTGGTAACGCACGCTGGTTGGAACCGCGCACTGGTTGGTAACGCGCACTGGTTGGGGCCACGCACTGGTGGGGACCACGCACTGGTTGAGGCCATGTACTGGTGGAAAAGCCCGTGGACTTGGCTGGACGGTCCTGATCCCCGTCTAGGACCTCCGGCAACAACGCCCCGTCCCCCGAGACGCGTTCTCCACCGTCTGTTGGGCCTTTTACTTGGATCATAGTCGTCCAAGTATTTGTTGTTTGCTTTACAGTAATGATGCGACGCCATACTAATTCCTCCACGCAATCCGTTTTCAATCATCTGAATCATTGGCAGGTCAGACAATAAATCAATCTGTACTCCAGTAAACTTTAAGAAAGCATCCCAACTCATCCCAGGCGCAGAAATGTAATGCGCGGGATCCAGGCTATAATGTTTCATGCAGGTCTTTCTATAATTTTCAAAGACGTCCGCCAACAAACAAACGTCAGCCATCAAGTATGAATCATGATAGTCTCCCATTGTTTTACACTCTAACTTCTGCCACGCATCTTGAGCATGCTGGTAATCAGAATCACTGATGTCCTTTCCTCTAAGACTAGAAAAGAACGCGCCTTTAGGCGGAAGTGTATCTTCGTCAAACCTTTCCCAACTGTTCATGTACTCATAAGGGTAAACGCCCTTTCTAACGAGAGTTGGGTCAAATATTCTTCCGTTATTGGGCAGGACTTTAAGGACATAGCCAGTGACTCTAATGAACCCATCATGTGCTGCATAGAGTCATAAAAAGACATGTTATTTAAAGTGAAACACATGTACTTTTCTGATGACTGTGCGATGCATGACACCCTGAAGGCATCGTCCACTGCTTTCATTATAAGGTGGGAGTCATAACCTGGCAAGTTATGAAAGAATACAGGCAGCTTCCATGTCTTAGGATCAAACTTTAGTTGAAGATTGCATTTACTGTGCGCAGCTCCTCTGAACTTTCCACTAATGTGGTCATGGTCTCTTACTGTTGGATTTGTTGCTTCTTCACTGAGTTCTAAACCACAAATCCAACAGAGAGTGGCTAAGTCATACTGTTCTTGGTCTTCAGGCGCCATTATGATTTCAGATAAATTCAGATTATTAGAACAATCATTACGCACTTGCTGCATGCGCTGTAAAAATCTTCTAGCCGCATCTGGTCCTCTGTATAATTCTGGCGTTGAATGAGCGCCATCCGACCTAACAATAATGAAGGCAAATGAACAAATCTGATGATTACTCATTAAGACTGTTTTTCGAAGTTTTTGTGGCGCTGGCCCTTCATAAGGAACAATAAGCGACTCGAAGTCTGCGTAAACAATGTATGGAGAATTTTGCAGTCGTTTCCAGTTCTTAAAACTAACTTTACTGCCTTCTGGGGGCGTAATTAGTTCCGTATTACAGTCAACTGGGCCGATACAATGTTTCTTATGTTCGCTTGCGGCTTGAACAGATGGAACTCTTGTTAAACATTTTCTGCAGAATTCTTGTTTGCTATGTTTTTTTGTAGTATGCGCTAATAATCTACTCATTGTTCGTATCAATGTGTAATGTGGTAGCCCCGCTGGCGAAAGCATCAGTAGTAAGTCAACATGATTTTTGTCTGGTTCGCCAATCGGTGGACTGTTCTTGGACACTTTAATCGGTTGTAGATTTGTTTCTTCATCCCATGTGTATACATTAACAGTTATTGGTTTGTTTTGTTCTTCAAACTGATCAGTTTGATCTACACTAACAGGAAAGGATATTCCACTAAAGTTAAGATCATTGATGTAATCCCAATAGTTAGACACTCTCTCTGCGTTTTTGCGGATATAATGCAGCCTTGCGAGAACACACCACATAAAACATTTGTTGTCGTCTGTATTCTTTATGTTTAGAACTGCTTTTTTCGCAACTAATGCTGGAGGCAGCGGAATGTAAGCCCTGCCTACAATCGGCGCATACTTAGCCTGTTTTAATCTGATCTCTAAGACTTCGCCCTCTGACCAACCAGAGCCTCTCATTTTGGCTTCTTCGGCGGCCACATCAAACTGTGTAAGCAGCTGGTCTGCCCAACCGGGTGTTAAGTCATTAAGAGAAAGAATAGTCTGTTGTTTAGTCGAGACCCAGACTTCTAGATTTTTTCATTTATTGTTACATAGTCGATTAAAACAGCTAACATTACTTTAACTGGCGGGTCTATTGTTAGTTTACCGGAACTTGAGAAATAGCATGAGCAACACTTGCCCGTACGCTTGCTGGATCAATAACTTCTAAATCAATATCATTCAGTGCTCTTGATAAATCTTCTTGCATTGCTTCAAACAATTCGTCTGGACCTTCATATATCTTATCCATGCTGAGTTTCTTTTCTAACTCAAAATATTTATTTAAATCAAAAAAATAATTAATCAATATCGATGGTCTTTTTGTGCTTGGACTCATAAACTAAAGTATAAACACCCTTTGGCGTTGTTAATGTGAGCTGTTTAGAACAGAGTTTAATGTTTCGTTTACTTTTTTTAAGCATTCCTTTTTATCTGCTCGGGGTCTGGCTGTTGAGAAAAACTTGTCCTCGTCTTTCTTTGAAGATCAAACTTTTGTCTTTTGTAGTCATCAAAATCAGCCTGTAAACGGCTAAATTCTTCATCCGTGATGTTTGAGTCAGCTAGTGCTTTATTTATAATCAGCTTAAAGGAACTAAGTTTAGCTGTTATTAGTTGAACTATAGCTGTGTGCTTTTGGAGTTTAGTTTTTATTTTTTTGCTAGCAGCACTACGGCTAATGAACACAGGCCGAGAGCTAAAGACAACCCGCCTAGAGGTAAAGCTGCGGGTGCGCCTATGCCTGTTGCTAAGAGACCTACGCTTGTTCCTGCTGATAGAGCGCTTATAGTCGATGCCCCAGTATTGACATAGGTAACAGCATTAAAGGCAGCAGAATACCTTCGTTTGGTTTTGCTGTATTTTGAAAGATCCTGCTCTAGTTTTTGTAGCATTTGTGTAATGTTGGTTAATCTAAAGGTTTTTATGCCAGGGTTTTCTACTATCTCTTCTCTTGGCGACTCTGGCGCTGTAGGCACATTTGGATAAACTTGAACAGACATGCTTTTTAAAAATGAAAAAATAATTTAGTATACTACATTTTTTAATCTGTTATCTTCAATATTCAGCTGCGCATCATATAATAAAAACAAATGTACATTAAGTGGTTTATCGACATCTTTTTCTTTCTCAATTTGAATGTTTATTACGTTCTTAACCTCTCTCCCACTTCCATGCAACTCATTATCCTCTGTTGACCTTAGGTCAATCCATAAACCGTATTTTGATGTTAAATAATCATCAAGCCTAACACTGTGAAGGTGTAGATCTTTAGACACAAGGTCTGCTGTTGGACTTCTACCCCTCCCACCCCAAAATATTTTCTTATTTCGTCAAAATGCTGATAAGGTCTAAGCCCGCTAGCGTAGATTTGGTTAGGACTACCCTCAATCGAACATTGTACTTTCGTTATTTTTGGATTAATAAACTTTTCACTTGCTCTTTTGAATGGTTCTTCATCTTCACACAGCAATAAAATACCTTTAAGTGATCTTGCTGCGAAGTTAAGATTAAAATTCCATATAGTGTCTGCCTTGCTTTTAGGATATGTTGTATGATAATGCACTCTTTCGTAATATATTTCTAATTTTGACTGATATTGTTGCTCAATCTGCCTTGCTAAATGAGGGTTGCTAACAACGTCAAACTCTAATGTGATGTCAGAAATGCTGTACATTGCTTCGGTGTCTGTAGATAGAATAACACGTTTGTATTCATTAAAAGTTAGTTCGTATGACAATCTGTCTTTTAATGCTCCTTGAAAGTATGGGGCATGCGCTTTTAACAACTCAAAATCTAAGGGAATAGAAAAGCGATTTCCATACGCAAAATTTACGGCTAAAGCCTTTTTTCTGCTTTTAGCATCTTGGTCGAGTTCGGCGTCTATTCTAAGTTTTAGTGCTTCTTCATTCCCGATTCCTTGAAACGCAAGATCTTCCCTTTCATTCGCGGTTAGCCATAGATCAGAATAGGTTAAAAATATGTCTGCATTGTGTAAAGAAAATACTTCTTGCCCCTCAAGTTTTATAGAAATTTTCTTAACGATCGCCCGTCCCAAATTCTGGACAAATGATCTCTTTGGGTGTGTTGTTGAAGCGAGTTCTATTTTGAAAGTAAGTCGTGCAGAGCCTGGCACAATCACTTCATTCGCTCCTAGGTCTGGAAATTTAACAGTAAGAATTTGATCCGCATCAATAGTAGATGGATTATTTGGAACAGTAATATTCCGTTTATTTCCCTGCACGCCAAGGGGTTCTTTCAGTTTTCTATGCGGGTTAAGAATCGAGCCATATACTTGTGACATTTTTATAAAACAAAATAAAAAGTTAATTATTTAAAAACATGGCAGGAATTGAAGATGAAGATTATGATATTCCTGATCTTGGAGACGACATGAGTGATTCTCCTTTTGAGCAGCATCAATTAGGACCCTCATTGCGGGATGAATTAGAAGGGGCGCAAAGACGTGAATTAACAGAAAGTAAGGTCAGATCATTATACCAAAGTTTAGAACTAGAACCTCCCGAAACTATATACCCTGATGATTTTGAACTAAAAGATAACCATTTGTATTTTAGAAACGACAAAGGAGAACGTGTCCCTCTTACGGATAAACGAGACGCATCAAAGTTTGTAGGCATGACTACAATTAAACACAGGCTCCGTGTGAGCAAGCAGAATCGCCTTGGCTTTACTGAACCAAAATTAGGTCCGGATAAAGTTGCTAAAGTTCAAAAGACACAACAAAAACTTCCAACAGATAACCAAATACAAACCACGCCACATGAAGATTTAATTCAAACAGTGGGCGAAGTAAGAAATACAGTAGAAGAACTCCCTGAAGAAACAGTATTTACTGAGAGAGAAAGATCAGGCCTTGATCGTACTTTAAGAACCATCCGAGGGGAATTAACAAACAATGTAGCAAAACTAGGTGAACTAGATGAGCATATAAAAAGAGAAAAAGAAAAAATTGTTGAGGCTGACGACGCCAACTTAGGACCTGATATTAAAGAAAGAATAAACAAAGACTAAAAGATCTTGAGCAAGAAAGATCAGCAAGACTAGAAGCGATGACTACTAACCGAGACCTATTACGAACTCAAGTGAATAGAATAAGAGAAACTATCGAAAAAATTTTATATGAAGACACGACGCTAGCAGAACGAATAAGAACATTGTTTAGAGAGCAGGGAGTCACATTAGCAAGCGTTATAACAGCCTTAGGATTTGCAATAAGTACACTGGTGTTGGCTATTACAGGCGGTGGTGGAGGGCAAAGTTCAGTGCCTCCACCGCCATCACCTGATAAATCATGGGTAAAAAAACAGCTTGATCATCTTGCGAGTTTATTAAAAAAAATTAGCTGCTAAAGCTATAGACTCTTTACCTGGTATATTAGGGAGTATCGTTAGCTGGCTTTTGTCTACTGCAAGCAAAGTAGTTGGCTTTATGGCCGAGCACTTATGGGCATTAGTTCTCTTAATAGTTGGGTTACTATTTAGTAAGATAAAGACCAAGTAATCCTAGGCCAGTTAATACAACAACAAGCGCTGTCTTTTCATATTCATGGTCATTACTTTTTTTGACTTCTTCAACGGTCTTTAGACTTTGGGCCTTAGGGATTGGATGACTTAATCTTGGGTGTTTTTTATTGTTTGTAATATTACTGGCCCAGAATTTATGTCGTTTTTTCCGACCTTCTGTTCATTGCCTGCTATAAGAATTTCATTATTGTAGTTTATTATTGTACCTATCTGGAGTCTGAGGTCAGAAGGCAGCATGTATAAACCAGTGCAACAGCAAAGTCTACTTTTGATCTTGCGTATTGTAAAACATTTTGGTACCTTTTTATACTTGAAGGTAAATCAACTGTAGAATTAATGGCGTCCTCTAAATTTGCTAAGTATTGTTTTTGTGCATCAAAACCAGTAGAAGGATCAGTTATGCTCGATTTCGTTTGTGCTTGCGAGCCTAGCAAACACCAAACATAAGTACGAATAGAGTCGTTTATTCGTTCTATTCCCGCTTTAGTTAGGCCCTCAGATGTGCCTAAGATAAATGTTGTCCATGCTGTTTTATGCTCTTGCTCTATGGACCCGAGGTGAACACCTGTGCCTGAAGAGAAAGATGTGTAAGGTGGATTCCAGTCATAGTTATACTTTCTGTGCACGCCCCAAAAATAAGGGGTGCCTAAGCCATGATTAAGATCTGACTTTTGTCTAAAGTCTGTCTTAACATTAATATTGAATTCGTTACAGATCCTTTCAAAAGCCTTCATGTCTATTTGGTTGCTGAATGGATTAAACGGTTTGTCATTGGGTAATGGCGCTCGCAGTTCAGTCAAAATACGTCTGAAGGTGTAATGAAAATGAAATCTGTACACTGACCTCACCAAAGGATCAGGATGATTTAAATGATTAGCATACGACACTCCACACCCAGTTGATGCACAAAACACGGCAAAGTTTAACTGGTTCTGATAAAACTGCATCGGATGACTGAACCACAATTTTGCGATGTAGTCTTTTTTAATAGGAGGGTTAAGATATCTGCTTAATGGAGTACTCACCTTTACTTGAAAGGCGTCAGACTGAGTCACAGAAATGTCGAGGGTGTCAGTTGCTATATTTTTAAGATTGTAGTGCGGCCCAACAGAATATTTTGCGTTAGTATTATATTTGAACGCGCTCATTTTTATTTCGTTTAAAAAATGTTTGTAACAATAACAACTCAAGACAGTCCTTCGTCTTTAGAGCATGCTATTGATAACAATTGCGGAACCAAAATGGTCGCACTCCATGAAATTTTTTACAAAGTCGTATGGTTTAATATAACTAAATCCAAGAAGAATAATAAGATTCAAAAATTTGATAAAAGAGGAAACTTAGTTAGCCAGTTAATCATACCTGATGGTTATTACGGGTTTTGTTCGCTAAAAGAAGCAATGAGTAACTTTAACATTACTCCCAAACTTAACAATGCAAATCTAAAAACAATGTTAACATTTATACCTGAAAAAAAAGAAGTAGGTTACCTTTTTGAGGTAGAGCTAGCTAAAATGTTAGGTTTTACAACAGACAATCATAGATTTATAGTTACACAAAACAAAACTACTTATGAGGGAAAAAATCCACTCGATCTTGCATTACATTCATTACTCTATGTTCATTTGAATGAGCTAAGCACTGATGAAAACTTATATGATGGAAAGCCCTCAACTGTTTTAAGAGCTCTTCCATCAGGGAAAGCTGCATATTGCGATTATGAAATTATACAATTCCCTAATTTACAGTTTAAAAGATTAGTTTGTGGGAGGGTTGGATCATTTAATATAAAGATCACAGACAAAACAGGGAAAGTCGTAAAATGTGATAACCTGCACATTGTTTTGGAAATAAAATAATAAGTTGTACTAAAAAATGTCGCGTGGGCCAGATGAATCAGGAGTTACATTAGCGCCTGTGAGGTGTATAACTTTAGAATTAAAAGACCTTGCAGACGTTACAGACTTTGAACAGAATGGTGAGATAGGCACTTTGTATGGGTTTGAGTACACTAAAGATGGTGATTATAAACGCAAAGGGGTTGGCGACAACAAAAAGTTTCCTAAACTAGAGCAACTGCGCAATCTAGAAGCAAATAATGTTGGCCAGTATGAATATAAAATAGTTCGAAAACCTGACCTCAAATGGCATTTAGAACCATATTTAGAATGGGAAATAAAATTTGAATTCATAAGCCCATTTACATTTTTTAGCCGTCAAAAAAGTTTCAGAAAAGCATTCAACTCTGGCCCTTTACATGTAAGCCTTATGCCAGATGACAATAGTTGGAAAGAGATTGAAATAACACCGTATGGGAAAAATCAGTACATCCTCCACAGAAGAGAAACGGTTTTAAAAGATGCGTCTACAAAATTACAATTCATTCCGCAAATGAAATTAGGAGACACGTTCACAATGATATTTGAAATTTCTGTCTTAAAAGATGTGAAGAGGAATGGGGCTGTGGGCGTCAGTGACGTCCTTCTAAAAGGAATTCTAATTAGCTGGCAAAACTTAGACGTTGAAAAACTTAAAGTTACTGTCGTCATTCTTCACATTGGTGAGGATATTAAGGTCATAACAACAAGCAACAAAATCAATATTAGTCTAAATACAAACAATCTTACAGAACTAAATTGGATTAATCTTACACATTTAGACCTTATAGGATTTTATTATACTGAACAAGTTTTAACAGAGGGCATGATAAAAAACAATAACTGGATTAGATTAAAATTCTGTTATAAAACTATGGAACAGTTAAACTTTATGACAAAAACCCCTCATTGTTCATTAATTTGTGGACAAACTGGTTGTGGAAAAACAATATTTATCCTCGACCTGTTACAAACAGTTTATCGTTATAATTTTTGATCATATTGTGATTTTCTGCCCAACACTTAAATGGAACAAAGCATATCATGATAGAAGGTTTATATGGACTGATAATAACATATTTTTAGTTGATCCCAGCAATAAACTAAGTGAATGTTTAGAACGCTTTTTTATATTGTTTGAGGGAACACAGACGCTATTTATTATAGATGGACTGTTCAGCAGAAAGAGACATAGTTAAAAAAAGAAAAACTTTGTCAAAACTAGCCTTTAGTGGAAGACATGCTGGGATAAGTGTGTGGATTTTATGTCAGAAATATAACTCGGTTTTAAAAGACTTTAGAGAACAGTTAAAGACTGTAGTTTTATTTCACATGAAAGACAGAGATGCATTTGATGAATGTTTGCGTGAAAATGATGTTATTGAAAATGATCAGGAAAAACACAGGATTAAACAAAAACTAAAATCTGAAAAGTTTAGTAAATTAGTATTAAAAACGGATAATCCTACACAGTATGTTTGTTTGTAGATAATCGTTATTTTTTGGTTATTGAAGTCTTACTTGTCAGAGAACAGAGAAAGGGGCATTCTGGAGTCGCCCGGTCGAAACTGGTTGAGACCGGGGGAGCCAGAATGCCCCTTTCTCTGTTCTCTAGGGAAAACTTTTTTTTCGATACACAAATTGTATAGATATGTTAATGAGTCAACAATAACTGGGGAAGAACGTTTTAATATTTTCCCGTCAATGTCATCCAAATCACGAGTACCAGTCTGTTTCAAAAGAGATAGGCGTTTGTTTACATCTGTTATCGTCATGTAAGGTAGGGTGAAGGGACAGATAAATTTCTTGGAATCAATATATTGTTTTAAATGAAAGAGATCATTTTGACTAGACCTGTCATTTGTTATTTTACTGGCAATGTTTGAAAAATGATCATTTAAGTCATCGGGAGTGATGTCTGTTGTGATGTGCTGTTTTTTTTTACACATGCTTATTATTCAACATACTTATAGCTTTCCAAATTTTTCTGGTATCCTTTGGGGAAACTAACAATTTCTTGAAATAGTTATGTTTAGACTTTCGCTTCAAAGAATTAACTTTATTTCTTTGTTTTTTAAACTCTTCTTTTGTTCCGGAATTACTTAGAAAATCCCTGTTATATCTTTCGGCGTCAATTTCTTTAGATATCCACGGTGGTTTTATATCTAGTCTGACGCGTTTCTTTATAAATGGAGCGTGTTTATTGTATATAGAATTAAAAGTATTTATCCAAAATTCACTTGCTTCGTCTGGATCCCTTATCTGATATATGTAATTTAATGTTGAATTTGCTAGATCAGACATAAAATCTTCAATAAAGTTTTTAAAGTTTCGATAGTATATGATTTTATGTCCTACCTTAGGAAATTTTATATGTGTTTTATACCAAGTGAAACATACAGGATTATGGTCACAACAACCACATGGAGGAGAACAAACTTCTACAATGTTTTGTTTTGTAAGTTTGTCAGAATAAACGTGGTCAATTAAAGTAGCAGATGTTTCAGTTACTCTTGTAGGTTTGTCAATCCACTGCTGAAGGCCATGTATGTTGTAGTTTTGAAACCACTTCTGTTGAGATTTTAACAAATCAATATTAAAATCTCCCAAAATAATTGTTTCATAGTTTATCATGGTAACCTCATCCATTACAGAATTAAAATTGTCTTGCCAAACGATGGCTTCAGAGGGATTTCTATACATAAATCCGACTAGAAGTGGTTTGTTACCTTTTAATTTTATTTCCATCCAAAGTGATTCCACGTCATGAATCTCAAAATTATCAATCCTCTTACACGTTAACGAAGAATCTGAATATACGAGTAATCCCGTTCTTTTGGGTTTAACTGGGTCTAATCTTGTTATTTGGTAACCTGGAACAAACATATCACTGTCTAATATGTGCCCAGATAAGCGCAACTCAGCAAAACAAAACAAATGAAACGGACTCCCTGAATTATGAAGAATCACTGCAATGTCATCTTTTGTTTACTGCACTGTTAATGTTCAGATAACCTACACGGAGTCCCTGTTTACTTGGAGAGAACAGTAAAATACCAATCCTAGCTCACCCGCCCTCAACCAGTTTCGGGTGGTTGACCCAAGGATTGGTATTTTACTGTTCTCTGAAAAGTAAGACTTCAACAATGAATTAAAATGATAATCCATCGCACATCTCTTTCAATAACTAAAAAATAACGATTATCTACAAACAACATACTGTGTAGGATTATCCGTTTTCAATACTAATTTACTAAACTTTTCAGATTTCAGTTTTTGCTTAATCCTGTGTTTTTCCTGATCATTTTCAATAACATCATTTTCACGCATACATTCATCAAATGCGTCTCTGTCTTTCATGTGAAATAAAACTACAGTCTTTAACTGTTCTCTAAAGTCTTTTAAAACCGAGTTATATTTCTGACATAAAATCCACACACTTATCCCAGCATGTCTTCCACTGAAAGCTAGTTTTGACAAAGTTTTTCTTTTTTTAACTATGTCTCTTTCTGCCGAACAGTCATCTATAATAAATAGTGTCTGCGTTCCCTCAAACAGTCTATAAAAGTGTTCTAAACACTCACTCAGTTTATTGCTAGGATCAACTAAAAATATGTCATCATCTGTCTATATAAACCTTCTATCATGATATGCTTTGTTCCATTTAAGTGTTGGGCAGAAAATCACAATATGATCAAAATTATAGCGATAAACTGTTTGTAACAGGTCGAGGATAAATATTGTTTTCCCACAACCAGTCTGTCCACAAATCAATGAACAATGAGGGTTTTTGTCATAAAGTTTAACTGCTCCATAGTTTTATAACGGAATTTAATCTAATCCAGTTATTATGTTTATCATACTTTCTGTCAAAACTTGTTCAGTATAATAAAATCCTATAAGGTCTAAATGTGTAAGATTAATCCAATTTAGTTCTGTAAGATTGTTTCTATTTAGACTAATATTGATTTTGTTGCTCGTTGTTATGACCTTAATATCCTCACCATTGTGAAGAACGACGATGGTAACTTTAAGACTGTCAACGTCTAAGTTTTGCCAGCTAATAAGAATTCCTTTCATAAGTATGTCACTGACGCCCACAGCTCCATTTCTTGCCTCATCCTTTAAGACAGAAATTTCAAATATCATTGTGAACGTGTCTCCTAATTTTGTGCGCGGAATGAACTGTAATTTTGTAGAAGCTTCCTTTAAAACCGTTTCTCTTCTGTGGAGGATGTACTGTTTGCTCCCAAACGGCTTTATTTCAATCTCTTTCCGACTATTGTCCTCTGGCATAAGACTTACATGTAAAGGACCAGAGTTGAAAGCTTTTCTGAAACTTTTTGACGGTCAAAAAATGTAAATGGGCTTATGAATTCAAATTTTATGTCCCATTCTAAATATGGTTCTAAGTGCCATTTGCTGTCAGGTTTTCGAACTATTTTATATTCATACTGCCCTGCATTATTTGCTTCTAGATTGCGCAGCTGTTCTAGTTTAGGAAACTTTTTGTTGTCGCCAACCCCTTTGCGCTTATAATCACCATCTTTAGTGTACTCAAAACCATACAAAGCGCCTATCTCACCATTCTGTTCAAAGTCTGCAACGTCTGCAAGGTCTTTTAATTCTAAAGTTATACACCTTACAGGCGCTAATGTAACTCCTGATTCTTCTGGCCCACGCGACATTATTTTTTAGTACAGTTTATTATTTTATTTCCAAAACAATGTGTAGGTTATCACATTTTACGACTTTTCCTGTTTTGTCTGTGATCTTTATATTAAATGATCCGACCCTCCCACAAGCTAAATTTTTTAAACTGTAAATTAGGGAATTGTATAATTTCATAATCGCAATATGCAGCTTTCCCTGATGGAAGAGCTCTTAAAACAGTTGGGGCCTTCCATCATATAAGTTTTCATCAGTGCTCAGCTCATCTAAATGAACATAGAGTAATGAATGTAATGTAAGATCGAGCGGACTTTCCCCCTGATAAGTAGTTTTTTGTTTGGTGTAACTCTAAATCTATGATTGTCGGCTGCAAAGCCTAACATTTAGCTAGCTCTTTATCAAAATAGTAACCTGCTTCTTCTTCAGGCTTGAATGTTAACATTGTTTTTAGATTTGCATTGTTAAGTTTGAGAGTAATGTCGAAGTTACTCATTGCTTCTTTTAGTGAGCAAAACCCGTAATAACCATCAGGTATTGTTAACTGGCTAACTTTGGCCCCTGATTTGTCAACTTTTAGAATTGTATGGGTAGTCACATCAAGGCATGTGACGCTCACGCATGTAGTTGTGTATAAATCTTTTCCCCCGTCCCCCAAAACTAAGGAAAGAATATTAGTGGTTTGGATATGTGGGGGCGTCCCCAAAAAATTTTGGAGTAGATATTCAAGAAACAAGGGTGGTCTTTGGGGTTAAAAGTGCCACTGAGTGATGGGTTTAACAAGGGCGGTAAGGAAAGGTGTGGTATGTGTTTTAAACATGGTATGCACCCCCACTAGGGAAGGAGGAAAGGTCAGTTTTAACCCGCAGAGGGCCTAGAGATCGAAACCTGTAGGCGGTGGTCCTCTTTGCGCCCAGTCTTCCCGGTGAGCGATAGATAGGGGGGGGAAAGCTAGGGGGAAAAATTTAAAAAAAGAAAAAGAAAAAAATTCATATGTTAAATTTAAAAAGGGTTATTTTACCGAACCTTTTTCGTTTTTCAGCCCTTCACCTTTTACCTTTCCCCTTCACCTTCACCTTTCCCCCCTTTGAGGTGGTTGAAGAGGCCATGGTGTGAAAAACACACGGTAGGGCAGCCCCAGGAATTAAGGACCCCAGGGAGAGGAGTCGGGAATCGTCATCTCTCCAGGGACAGGGGGCCCGGGGGAGAGGAGTGGGAACTCATTTTCCCCAGAGACAAGAAGAGTCGAGGGAAGGAAATGGGAAAGTCATATTCCAGGAGGGAGAAATGGGGGGCGGATGATGTTGAGGGAGACGGGGAAATCCTGGAAAATGGGGGCGTAATTCGGTGCAGGCTAGCATAAAGGAGTGAGAGAATATTTTTTCTGGTTGAAGTTTGTGGCAATGTTGTGTAAAGGGCCCGTGACTTTTGAAGTCTTTAGTGAGTTAGTTTGCCTCTCAGTGGAAAGAGAGCTTCATGTATAAAAATTTTTTGTAAAAGTGTTTGATGTGATTTAGTAAAATGTTTTTTAAAGGAGAGGGGAGAAGAAAAAAAAATTCGGTAGTGCGCCTTTTGGTTGATTGGAGAGTTGGGGGTATGGTAAATGCTGTCATGAATGCGGGTATGCAAAGGACAGTGTGACAAGAATCGATTATTATCTTGGATTTAGTAATATTAAACCCTAGACTTTGTAAAAATTTTTTTTGGAGTGCAACCCTTCGGGTTCCGATTCTTTTAAAATAGCTACTCAAAAAACGAAGGACTGCTGATTTTATTGTTACAAACTTTTTTTTAACAAATTAAAAATGAGGCATTCAAATATACAAATGAAAAAATACTGTTGGGCCGCATACAATCTTAAAAAAAAAAAACAATGACACCCTGACATTTCTGTGATCAGTTGGCCTTTCAAGTAAAGGAAGTTCCATTGAACAATATTTTAACCTCCTATTAAAAAAAAAATCCCGAAAAAGTGTGGTTTCAGTCACCCGATGCAGTTTTTATAAACCAGTTAAACTTTGCGTGTTTTGTGAAACCCCGGGGTGTGGAGTGTCGTATGCTGACATCAAAATCACCTGGCTTTGGTGGGGGCGGTGTATAATTTCTTTTTTATTACATTTCGACGTATTTTGACTGAATGCAAGCCCCCTTCCCAAATGAAAAACCCTTTAATCCTTCAGCAACAGAATAGTCATGAAGGGCTTTTAAAAGGATCTGAACAAATTCAATTTTAAAGGCCAAGAAGACTTTAGACAAAAGTTGGATTTTAAAATCATGGTCTAGGCACCCCTTTTTTTGGGGCGTGCACAAAAAATTTTAAACTTGTTTGGAAAACCCCCCTTTCACATTTTTTGTCTCAGGCAAGCTTTTCCCCCCGGTCCAAAGCAAGGATAAAACCCTGGAAAAATTTATCTTAGCCATTCAAGGGCCTAACAAAAAGCGGAAATAAAACAAAATTAAACGACCCCTTTTTTCGATTTAGTTGGTGTTTGCGGGTTCGCAAGCCAAACGGACAGCTAACGCCTTTATGGCTTTGACGCGCAAAAAAAATACTACAAATTTAGAGGACCCCATTAATTTACATTTGTTTTTCCTTCAATAAAAAAAAGGTCCCAAAATTTTTTTAAAATTTCGCAAGATCGAAAGTAATTTTGCTGTTGGCAGGGTTTTAAAACAGCTCCCTTCTGACCTAAAATCCAGAAACAAAAAATAAATAAAATATTGGAACCTTTGTGGAAGGCAAAAAACAAAGGTCGAAAAAACGACAAAAATTCTGACCCGTAATTTACAAAAAAATAAAAAAAAAGTTTTCCCCCCCAAGATTAAGTCCCCAACCCAAAAGGCCCAAACCCAAAAGGGCCTTTGAAGCGCGGATTTTTTCGCGATGCGAAAAAAATAATGACCATAATTAAAAAGACGCATTTTTTTTGGTTTAAACTGGCCTGGTTTACCCCTTTCTTTATTTTACTAAGAGAAACCCCGACTTTTAAGACAACTAAGCCCTAATGTCAGCCATAAAGAACTCTTGCCGCAGTAACAAAACCCAGCTAACGACACCCCTAATATAAGGTAAAGAGTCTATGGCCTTACGGGCTTTTTTTTTAATAAATTTAAAAGATGATCAAGCTTTTTTATTCCCCTGATTTTCGGGGCGGGTGGGGGCGTGGCGGTGGGGGATGAACTTTGCCACCGCCCTTGTAATGCCATCACCAAGTGAAATTATTGCAAACCCTAAGGTGTTTAACGCTTGTTGTGCCCTTGCCTCTAAACGTTTTTCTTACTTTCTGTAGGTCGTGTCTTCATATAAAAATTTTTTGGATTTTCTCTTATTCGCTCACGGTTCGTAATTTTTTCCGGTAGTGAACACTTCTGCTTGATGATCTTTGTTTTTTAGTCTTTTGGTTTGGGGTTTTTCTTTCTTTAATATCAGCTGCCCTAAGTTGGCGTCGTCCCCCCAAAGAGTTTTTCTTTTTCTTTTTTCCGTCATCTAGTTCTCATTTTTGCAAATTGTTTAAAATTCCCCTCAAAGGTTCTTAAAGTACATCAAGGGCTAATATTCTTCTAGGTGCGGTGGATCGTGTTTTGTTTTTATTGTTTTTCTGAAAGTGGTTTTGCTTTTTTTGCATATTATTTTGTCTGCTTTTTGGGACTTAAACTTTAAGTTCTGTTTTGCATTTGGGTTTATCGTTGGGGTTCTTGTTGTATGTTTTGAAGTTAGCAACGCCTCCTCTTTAAATTTTGGTTTAGAAAACCCAAGGCTTTTCGTTGCTCGCATGAGCTTTTTTTAAATTTGTTCCTTGCTTAAAAAACTTTGAGGGGTTTGTTTAAACTTTAAGCGGTAACTTTTCCCTTTAGTCGTTTTCAGAAAAAGTTTATCTTTTAGTTCAAAATCATGGGGTATATAGTTTGGGGAGGTTTAGTCCTAAATTTTGGTAAAATGATTGACCTATTTTCTGTTAATTCACGCCTTTGCCCCCTTTTACTAATTAAATAAAGAAAATGAGAGCCCCGACGATGTTGTCCAAAAGGAGTATTTCACTCATGTGCCCCGGGTCAAAAACCATAATCTTCTTTCCCCTTTAATTCCTGCCATGTTTTTAAATAATTAACTTTTATTTGTTTTTTTAAAAAAAAATGTACAAAATATTGGCTCGATTTAACCCCCCATAGAAGACGAAAGGCCCTTTGGGGTGAAGGAAATAAACGGAGTATTTCTTTCCAAAAAATCCCTCACATTGATGCAATCAAATTTTAGTCAAATTCCAGACCCGGAGCGGATGGTGTTTTCCAGGCTCTGCGCAAATTACTTTCAAAAAGAACTCGAATCAAAAGACCCAAAAAGGCAGTTGTCCAATTGGAGGGCAATCGTTTAAGAAAAATTTTTATAAAAAATTTAGGGGCAAGAAATATTTTTTTTACACAATGCAGAATATTTTTTAATCTATTTGATTTATGGCTAACGGGAATGAAAGGGCTGTCTTCGTTTTAAGGGGTAGAAAATAATGAAACACTAAAACACAGAATAGGGCTGGGGGGTAAAGGGTAACAAGAAAAAAGCTGTAAGTTTTGCGTTTGGAAAACGCTTTTCCCTTCCTTTAGATTTGAGTTGTTAAAAACGCATGACCAAATTTCAAAAGGCATTAAAAAACAGATTGTATACGAACTAAAATTTTTAAAGAATCAAAGTGTTTTATCAAATCATAACACCGGAGCAAAATACGCATTTTGACTCGCGTTGATTTGATTGTACAACCCTAATTAGCAAGGCTGATTGAGCAACAATTCAGTCCCCAAATTAGCAAATATTTCAAAGAGTGTTTATCATACAAATATCCCCAAAGCAGGGAGACACTATATGGAATTTTAGTTTTAGGCCACAGCACGATCACTTAAGGGATTTTATTGCTGTGTGAAAATGAAGAAGCCTCAAAAAAGGAAATGAAAAGTTTTTAATCCGAAAAAAACGAAGACAAAGTTCGTTGGGGTATCCCAACCCAAAAAACACTACGGGGGTTTAAAATCATTAAAAATTTTGATGAAAAAGAAAACTGTTTGGAGGCGGGAAAATGTAGAAGCCAACAGTGCCTTTGTTTAAAAGATTACACCCTTCACTGTTAGGCTTTATGATTTTTTAAAAAAACGAAATCGGTTTATGGTTACCCAAGGTCAACGAGGATAATTAGTTGCATGGAAGTGGGAGCGGTTAAAAAAAAAGTAAAACATTCAAATTTATAAAGAAAAAGTGGCGATTAAACCATTTTTAAAGTACATTTTTTTTATTATATGCGCAGCTGAATATTCAAGATAACGATTAAAAATAAAACAATATAAATTATTTTTTTTTTTTTAAAAAAGCATGTTTTCAGCATTTTCCCAAAAATACGTAAGAAAAGATAGTAGGCATTCTGCTGCTTAGAAAGCCCTAACATAAAAAAACCCTTGATTAACCAAAATTACACAGAGCAACAAAAACTAGAGCAGGCCTTTCAAAAACAGCAAAGCCAAACGAAGGATTTGCTGCCTTTAATTGTTTTTCCCAGTTAAAACTGGGGAAAACAGCGTAAGTGCTGATCGGAGGAACAAGTGTAGGTCTCTTGCACAGGCTTGGGGGCACCCGCGCTTTACCTTAGGCGGTTTGGGCTTTAGCTCTTGGCCTATGTTATTAGCTGTAGGTTTTGCTAGCAAAAAATTAAAACTAAAATCCAAGCACACACATGTCAAACTAAAACAGCTAAATTATTCCTTCAAAAAAGAAAAAAAATAAAGCACAGTGACTCAAAAAAAAATGAAAAATCAGCCGTTTTTTTAGGCCCATTTTTGATGATTAAAAAAAAAAGTTTTATCTTCAAGAAAGGCGCGGGGAACTTTTCTCAAAAGCCCCCGACACTGAGCAGATAAAAAGGAATTTTAAAAAAAAAATAAACGAAACATTAAACTCTGTTTTTAAACATCACATTTTCAAAGCCAAAGGGGGTTTTTACTTTAGTTTATGAGTCCAAGCACAAAAAGACCGTCGATATTGTTTTTTTTTTTTTTTAATTTAAATAAATATTTTGAGTTAGAAAAGAAACTCAGCATGGATAAGATATATGAAGGTCCAGACGAATTGTTTGAAGCAATGCGTAAGGAAGAAGATTTATCAAAAGCTTTAAATGATATCAGTCTAGATGTCATTGATTCAGCAAACGTACGGGCAAGTGTTGGTCATGCTATTTCTCAAGTTCCGGGTAAACTAACAATAGACCCACCAGTTAAAGTAATGTTAGCTGTTTTAATCGACTATGTAACAATAAATGAAGAAAATCTAGAAGTCTGGGTCTCAACTAAACAGCAGGTTATTCTTTCTCGTAATGACTTAACACCTGGTTGGGCAGACCAGCTGCTTACACAGTTTGATGTGGCCACTGAAGAAGCCAAAATGAGAGGCTCTGGTTGGTCAGAGGGCGAAGTCATAGAGATCAGATTAAAACAGGCTAAGTATGCACCGATTGTAGGCAGGTCTTACATTCCACTACCTCCAGCATTAGTTGCAAAAAGAGCAGTTTTAAACATAAAGAATACAGACAACAAATGTTTTATGTGGTGAGTTCTCGCAAGGCTGCATTACGTCCGCAAAAACGCAGAGAGAGTGTCTAACTATCGCCCTTACATCAATGATCTCAACTTTAGTGGAATATCCTTTCCTGTTAGCGTGGACAAAATTGATCAGTTTGAAGAACAAAACAACCCAATAACTGTTAATATCTACACATGGGATGAGGAAACAAATCTACTGCCCATTAAAGTGTCCAAGAACAGTCCAACGATTGGCGATCCAGACAAAAATCATATTGACTTACTACTGATGTTTTCACCAGCGGGGCTACCGCATTACACATTGATACGCACAATGAGTAAACTAATGCAGCATACGTCAAAAGATGGGCACAAACAAGAATTCTGTAGAAAATGTTTAACAAGAATTCCATCTGCTCAAGCCGCAAGCGAACATAAGAAACATTGTATCGGCCCAGTTGACTGTAATACAGAACTAATTACACCGAGAGAAGGCAGTAAAGCTAGTTTTAAGAACTGGAAACGGATGCAAACGAGCCCATATGTTGTTTACGCAGACTTCGAATCACTCATTGTTCCTTATGAGGGACCAACCCCACAGAAACTTCCAAAAACAGCCTTAGTGAGTAATCATCAGATTTGCTCATTTGCCTTCATCGTTGTCAGGTCGGATGGCGTCCATTCAAAGCCAGAATTGTATAGAGGACCAGATGCTCCAAAATACTTCTTAAAGCGCATGCAGCAATTGCGTAATGACTGTTCTAATAATCTGAATTTATCTGAAATCATGATGACGCCTGAAGACCGACAACAGTATGACTCAGCCACTCACTGTTGGATTTGCGGTTTAGAACTAATGTCTAACAGTGAAGACGCAACAAACCCAACAGTAAGCGACCATGATCACATTAGTGGGAAGTTCAGAGGTGCAGCGCACAGCAACTGCAATCTTCAACTAAAGGTTGACCCCAAGACATGGAAATTACCCATCTTCTTTCATAACTTGCGAGGTTACGACTCTCACCTTATAATGCAAGCAGTCGGCAGCGACAGGGATGACAAGGACCCCAGGATAACATGCATTGCACAGTCATCAGAAAAGTACATGTGTTTCACTTTAAATAACATGTCTTTTTATGACTCTATGCAACACATGATGGGATCATTAGAGTCGCTGGCTATGTCCTTAAAGTCCTGCCCAATAACAGAAGAATATTTTGACCCAACTCTTGTTAGAAAGGGCGTTTACCCTTATGAGTACATGAACAGTTGGGAAAGGTTTGACGAAGATACACTTCCGCCTAAAGGCGCGTTCTTTTCTAGTCTTAGAGGAAAGGACATCAGTGATTCTGATTACCAGCATGCTCAAGAAGCATGGCAGAAGTTAGAGTGTAAAACGATGGGAGACTATTATGATTTATACTTGATGGCTGACGTTTGTTTGTTGGCGGACGTCTTTGAAAATTATAGAAAGACCTGCATGAAACATTATAGCCTGGATCCCGCGCATTACATTTCTGCGCCTGGGACGAGTTGGGATGCTTTCTTAAAGTTTACTGGAGTACAGATTGATTTATTGTCTGACCTGCCAATGATTCAGATGATTGAAAACGGATTGTGCGGAGGAATTAGTATGGCGTCGCATCATTACTGTAAAGCAAACAACAAATACCTAGATGATTATGATCCAAGTAAAAGGTCTAACTATCTCATGTATTTAGATGCAAACAATCTGTATGGTTGGGCTATGGCGCAATCACTTCCATTACGCAACTTTAAAATGTACACAGAAAACAATCCGAAAAATATTCAAAAGGCATTAAAGTGGTTGAGCAGTTTGACGCCAGATCAACAGCATGGTTTCATTCTAGAAGTTGACTTAGAATATCCTCATGAACTCCATGACCGGCATAATGACTACCCATTAGCAGCAGAAAGCCTAAAGATGAATCCAACAGAGCCACCTAAACTTGTGCCTAATCTTCAAGGCAAAAAAAAATTATGTCTGTCATTACAGACTTCTACAATTTTATTTAAGACATGGTTTGAAGTTGACAGCTGTTCATCGTATAATTGCTTTTGATCAAGAACAGTTCATGAAACCATACATCATGAAGAACACTGATCTCAGAACTAAATCCACAGATGCTTCAGAAAAAGACTTTTTCAAGTTGATGAACAACAGCTGTTTTGGAAAGACTATGGAAAATCCGCACAAGCGCAAAGATGTCAGATTGGTCACCAAAGAGAACGAAGCAATTAAGCTGACTTCAAAACCTAATTATCAGGACTTTAGAAGATTTCATGATCAGCTTTTTGGCATAATGATGAAAAAAAAGAAAGTCAAATTGGACAAACCTGTATTTATTGGGTTTACTGTTTTAGAATTATCAAAGCTTTTGATGTTAGAATTTCTTTATGACTACTTTAAACCCTTGTATCCAGAGTCCAAAGTACTCTACACAGATACAGACAGTTTTGTTAAGATATCCCTACTGAAGACATCTATAAAGACATGGAAATAGAAGTAGCTAAAGGGCATGCGGGATGGTATGACACATCCGATCACCCTAAAGATTCGCCTTTACATTCAATTACTAATAAGAAGGTTTTAGGAAAGATGAAGGATGAATTATCTGGAGGGGTGATTAAGGAGTTTATTGGTTTAAGGTCGAAAATGTACAGTATTTCGAGCCAGGAGAAAAACATTAAGAAAGCAAAAGGAATATCTCGCAGTGTTGTGCAGTCAAACATATCGCATGACAACTACAAAGAAGCATTGTTTGACAATAAGACTTTTCATCATGACAACGTAAAACTACGATCTAATCTACATGAGATCAACACAACGGTTGTAACAAAGAAGTCATTAGATAGAACAAACACAAAACGTGTGTTTGTTAATCCAGAGTTTTCATATGCAATTGGGCATTGGAGAACAGCATAATTATATATCTTCATCGTCCGCTTTGTCCTCGGGTTTATATTTTTCCTCATGTTTTATTATAAGCTCAATCATATCATAATCCTATTCAGACAAATTTTTTCTCATGTTTGCTTGATGTGCTCGAATTTTTTTTTTATTATTTCAAGATATTCTTTATCCCATGTTTGATAATCAAAATTTGGGATTTTGGGTTGTAGGTGATCTGAATGTTTTAGCATGTGTTGGTGAATCCTCGCAAATGTTTCCCTAATAGCAGAACACATATCATATGATTCCCGTATCAATTCCAAGGTCTTTTCCTTTATCATTCTTGTTTCATTCTGCGCTTCCTTCTGAGCTTCCATTTTAGACTCAAATATATTCATGTAAATTAAAAATTAATTAAGCAACTGGAACTGTGTCTGGTGGGATTATCTGCAGTTCTTCCTTCACAAAAGATCTTTGAGGAGCCGGTTGTTTTGTTGTGTCAGTTTCTCGTAAATAATACACGGGCGGATTCATTTTTACAATTCTTTTTATTTCATATGGATCAACACTCCAAACTGGATCGGTTGCCCTGATGTGAGTGTCCCCTTCTGCTTCCCCCGGTAAATAAAGGTACCTTACTTTTAAACCAAACGGTAATAGTTTGCTGGTTGTACTGGAGTCTTCAGCAACATTTATTGTTTGTTTTTTGATTGCTTGTACTGGTTTTAGCCCTGTTAATTTAAATTCTTCATTATTCATTGTGCGCAAAACTGAGGGCAGTCTTCTAACCCATTCTGTGTTGCGAGAATTGTCAATAAGCTCTCTGTGATACTGGTAAGAAAAAAGTCTTTCAGCTAACTGTTTGTTAAAGTTTTCAACTAAAGCCTGTGATCTGTGAACTCCTGGAATGCCTCTTTTAATGGTAACTCTATGTTTCAACAATAATTGATTCACTTGGCCTTTAAATTCTTTTCAATCATCAACTTGAATCATGCGAGGGTAAGTTAGCGGGCCTCGTTGGTATATCAGTTGTATGGCGACAGCAACAGCAGACACACTCTTTTGTGTTAATGGTTCCGCATCTTTGTATCTTGAAGCTATGTCAATGACTGTAAGTGCGTACTTAAATCTTTTTCGTCTAATCGTATCATGAGGTAAATATAGAAGGTCCATTTGATGGGTGTCGTTTGGAGTTGTATTCACAAAGTGTGGTCTAGGTGCAGGTAAATAAATTTGCCAAATCGCTTGTTTAGATAACCATTCCTTTGCTGTTTGTTCACTGACTCCCGCTGCTTGGCTTAGCTTTTTAATTGCCGTGATTCCCTTCCAATATCCTTTTGGCGAATAATAGATTTTGTTCATTTTTTATTCAGCCAATATTATGTGCAACAAAATACACAACAGTCATACCAAAGGCAATAAACGCGATTTCTTGCATCTTTTGTTTTTCTGATGGTTGATAAAAGTCACTGAATTTTGGCGGGGGCAATGTTTCAATTGGTTTGCCTGTTACTAGATAATACTCTTTTATTGCTTGATCAACATCTTTAAATGTATAAGCTGCATGTCCCTGTTTTTTCAGTTTGTCGTTAATAAAATCTAACTGCTCAATTCTCTGCTTTTCATAGTAATCTTGTGCTGCAGCTAGTTGCTCCATAGCTTTGTTATGTCTTTTTCTCTCGCCGTCATCCCGTAGTTTACTAAATGCGTAATTACTTCTGCTAAAAGCAAGCGCATTCACCACAGCGCCACCTATCATCATTACGAGTGAAGCCATTTCTTATAAATGTATTTTTTTTACATATTGATACTGTCTGGAATTATTCCTTGCTTAACTAGAAAATCTTTCGTAGCAAATGAAGCTGCAATGATAACAATCAGTTTTGCCGAGTCTTCAAAGTCTAGTTTGCCAAGATCTGCTGGTTTTATTTTACAAGTTTTTACCAAGCATTGTGTATCCTACACTTAGACCTCCGATAACAGCAGAATGGTATACAAGGTTGGTAACAGTTTTTTCGGTGCTCATTTTTGAAAAAAATAAAATAATTATAATTAATTAAAAAAACATGAACAGCGATGATCTACTAAACCTTCCTGAACTTATGATTACAAATGATCAAGTTGATGACCAAGCTATTATGCCCAAAAAGGAAAGGCTGTATTCTTTGGCGGCATGTGGAAAAACAAAACAGTACCTCGGAAATGAATTCAGCATAGAACAGATTCAACAAATGTTGCCACAAGACATTGTAAAGTATCACAACAGGTATGAAGCGCAACTAGGGTCGAGAATGGTAAAAAGTGTCGGGCAAACGGTTCTTAGTTTGTACACTAAACTAGTCAGTAGATTTGCTCCCATTGATTCTGAACAAGATTTTATGTAGGATTTAACGCAGGATCCAGTTTTAACAAAGTCATTAGAGTCTCCAGGCTGTGATCTGTATTACAGATTTGGAACATTATTGTCACCGGTGATCATGGGATTAATTACTTTTAATCATATAGATTTTATTTCCCTTCAAAATGACTGAGCCAGAAAATCAGCAGAACCAGGAAACATTGAATCAGAAAACATTGAATCAGGTGGAGAAAGTGACCAGTAAAAAGCCTCCTCATCCTGGACGTGTTGCAGCAGGAAAAAAATTAGCAGAGTGGAACAAGCGAACAAAATTAATGTTACAATCGCAGAATATAACTCATAATGAAAAAGTGCTAGAGCCGCAGCCAGTTGTTTCAATGCCAGCTATAAAAACACCAGAACAAGTTGATTCAAGACCTGCAACAACAACTGGGTTGCCTACACCGCCAAAGTCTTCATGGAATTTTCTTAAAGCAATTGTCATTGTTGGCGGCATTGCTGCTGGGGGTGGTTATTACGGTTATAAAATATATAAACAAAGACAGCAAAAACCAAAGCAGTCCAAACAATCTCAACCACTAAATACAGAAGCCGAACACAAAAGCATGCCAAAACCGCCAACAACAAAAGATCATTTTGATCCATTTCTAATGGAATAATACTTTATTGATACTGCAATCCTAACATACTGGATTGGTTTTTGATTTATTATAAATGAATTTGTTTCTTTGATAAAAATAGATCATGACGGATTATTATTTGTTTAAAATGATGGAGTCAATAAATAAAGACATGGAGTCTATAAAAGACATTTCCATAGACCAGAATTGTAATCAATGCGGTTGCTTACGATGTAAGAACTTCATTAAGATCTATGCTGACCGATCTCGCGCCAAGGACGCTGAGCAAGACATCCTCAGCGATGACGCGTTTTTTGAGGCGTGTGTGCACTATATTAGACATCTACTATTTAAGACAAAAACATAGATTGTATTGTTTTTTTCTGATAATTATAAGATAACTTGAATAAGAACTTGGTTGTACTTAGAGGATGACTTAATTACGATCTTGGGGCGATTTAAGTTAAGAACGTGAGGTGTCTTGATCAAGTTCCTGAGGTGACCAGAGTAAGAACTTAAAGGTGACTTGAGTAAGAACTTAAGATGACTTGATTAAGAACTTAAAGGTGACTTGAGTAAGAACTTAAAGGTAACTTGATTAAGCACTTAAAATGACTTAAGTAAGAACTTAAGATGATATAAGTAAGAACTTAAAGGTGACTGTATGTGCATGCATGGGGCATACATAGGGATGGGGGTGGGGTGGGGTGGGCGCAATACTTATTTATGTTTGAATGGGAATTTAACTGCGATAAGAGAGGGCACAGTTAGGAGGCTTGCTAGTTTCACCACTCTTAACTAGAGCAGACGTTCACGCCGGCACGTTTGACACAGTTAGGAGGCTTGCTAGTTTCGCCACTCTTAACTAGGACAGACGTTCATGCCATGTACGTTTGACACAGTTAGAAGGCTTGCAAATCTATGTCAAACGTGCCGGCGTGAACGTCCGTCCTAGTTCTAAGGCCTAAGCAAATAAGCACTGTGACTTGGTAATTAGCGAACAGTGCTACACCCACTATAATAACCGGTGGGCATTTGGCTTGGAACCAAGCTACAGTCGTGGTCCCAGTGCCTGGTCAGGTTACTTTATCGCTTGGTGCCTTTCAACGGCAGCCTGAGTTTCGCCGCAGCACACGCCTCTCACCTATTTGACAAAGAGTTTCACAAAGAGTTTCAAAAAGAGTTTAACTCTCCTCTTTTTCACCCGGCTTAGGACCGGCATTTGCGGAGTTAGTGTTTTTTGGCAGCTCTTGATTGTCAGGTATTACACCTATCACTGAACATTTGGAGCTTTTTTTAATAAAACAGCGCCATTTTTTAGAAATGGAATCATTTCTTCAAAAGTTAAAAGCTTTTCAAAGTTAACAACATCTCTTTCAAATATATCAGCTAAATCTCAGTCTTGAATTAACAAGCTTTCAAGGTGCTTGTGTAGTTCATCAATAGTAGGTTCTCGTTTTTTCTTTCTCCTCACCTTCCAAAAAAGCAATACTTCTCTTTGGCTTAGGAGTTAAAGAACTGGGTCCGCGTGATTTTCTTTTGTCTAGATACTCCGCCATACAGTTGTAATAAAACGCATGATCATCTATAGCAAGAAGCCGTTCCTCTGTGAACAAAACACGTCCGTCTGCATTGGAAGCCATGGCTAAACTGAGAGGCGCTGGTTGGGGGCATTGGTTCTAAATCGTCATGTCCGGTCACGTGGTATTGCACCTTGCCAAGTCATAAGACCCGACAACACAAATTAAGTAATCAGGTGTCGACCTAATGACGGGTCTCTGCAGTATTCTGGCTGTGTGGAAAATTTTCTTCCTTAGGCAGGCCGACAATGAGTGATTAAAGACATGGTGTGATCCAGCCGGCCTTACCTACCCCACCATTACCTAGTGTTTGTTTGTCTGTCTGTCTGTCTGTCTACTTCGTTTTATAAGTTTTGTCATGCTGGAATAAGTGTGTGGATTTTATGTCAGAAATATAACTCGGTTTTAAAAGACTTTAGAGAACAGTTAAAGACTGTAGTTTTATTTCACATGAAAGACAGAGACGCATTTGATGAATGTATGCGTGAAAATGATGTTATTGAAAATGATCAGGAAAAACACAGGATTAAGCAAAAACTGAAATCTGAAAAGTTTAGTAAATTAGTATTGAAAACGGATAATCCTACACAGTATGTATGTTTGTAGATAATCGTTATTTTTTAGTTATTGAAAGAGAATGTGCGATGGATTATCATTTTTAATTCATTGTTGAAGTCTTGCTTGTCAGAGAACAGTAAAATACCAATCCTAGGGTCAACCGCCCGAAACTGGTTGAGGGCGGGTGAGCTAGGATTGGTATTTTACTGTTCTTTCTTGGCCAAGAGTCTAAAGTCAAAGGCATGATTTAAAATGTAACACTGCAAGTAGTCAATATACACAATGGATCCCCGATTCAGTATTTCTCAGAGATGCGAACACATATACAAAATTACTTTAATCAATAATTTAAATGATGAATTTTCAGCAAAACAATCTACTAGCTCTTCTGAAAAGCACTAATCACATAAATGAAAATTACTGAATTGATTAACAATTCAAAAACAATAGAAAAGAGTACAAAAGGTGAATCAAACAACAAATCCAAATGATCAAATCACGTCTCTAATAAAGTAGAGAAATGAAATGCTAGTTACCGATGAAGAAAATTCTTTGATTTTCTTGCAGACTTGTCAAATAGCTTGAATCCCAATGAGTCTGACAATGCAGCAACATACGCCCATACATCTCACACCCATATATCCACTCTTACCAGGCTGGGTGGGCTAGCAAGCATTAATGTATGACAGCTCACTTACAGATGATACTAAAACTAAAAAGACATAAAATGATTACAAACCATTTGCAATGCTGCATACTCAACATATGAGAGGTCATCCTATTTATCAAATAAAGATATTGATTCATATTTCCTTGCTCAGGCAAGGATGACATGATTGGCACTGCATTCACCTCCTGGGGGACATGGAAGGCGCTTGGAGTCTGACCATTTAACTGGGGAGCTGAGTCTCTGACAGGGTTCACCCCAAAACGACATGGTTTATTCATGAATGGGGATGAATGGAAATGGCGACTGGTCTCAGTAGGGCTATATGAGTCATTTGTGTGTCGGATCAAAGGGGGGAAGTCATGCATGGACAGTAGATGGGGGTGGTGTGTGTGTGTGTGCGTGTGTGTGTGTGTGTGTGTATGTGTGTGTGTGTGTGTGTGTGTGTGTGTGTGTGTGTGTGTGTGTGTGTGTGTGTGTGTGTGTGTGTGTGTGTGTGTGTGTGTGTGTGTGTGCGCGCGCACGTGCTCGAGTATATGCGTGCGTGTATGTGTCTGAGTATATTCTCTGTAAGTGGATGCCTGCGCGTCTGTAATAATGCGTGTAAGCGAAAATATGACTGATAATTGATATTGTAGATTCTAAAGTTTCTGCTGTTCATGCACTCTCTCTGATAAGACAGTGCTTGTAAGAAATAGTTCACTACGACTGTTATTACTATACGTTTTGAGGCCAGATCCTGTTGGACACGGATCAACTTTGTTCATGTATGTATTTGATTATTCTACGCATGCAACCATTAATTATTTGATGCTACAATTTCGGAAGGACAGAAGGCTCGCTATTCCCTGTTAGCAATCCTTTTCCATTTAGATTGTCTGCTTCACTGATTTAATTTTGCATGCCAATTATAATAAAGAAAGGCAATGTTTTCTTCCAATGGCAGACATTTTGGAAAAGCAAAAATCGGATAAAACATACTGAAATTGGATAAAAATTTAGATACTATGAATCATTGTGGGTAACTGAATAATTTTCTTGATTGAGACCAAAATTCAGTATAAAATAATCACAATCAGGCATCATTTGTCCTCTGTATTTGCAGTTTACAAATCTGGTGGGGGCCATCTTGGATTTTACGCAATAACGCAAAATGCTCAACATTTGCGAAGTGGCCTCCAACGGATTTCAATTCAGCACCCCAAAATCATGTTAGATCAACAACAACAACAACAACAAAAAACCGTAATGTATAACACAAAACAAGGTACCCCTAACTATCGCCTGGACTAACAAGCAGGTGTGACGTATTTCTATGTTCTGACACTTGTTGACACGCGTCACGCTTACTATGTTCCGTTGATTAACATTCATCCAGTTGCTTATTTTTAATGAAACAGTGTCTCCATTTAAAGCAAGTTGACACTTGCCATGAAGAGTCACCTCCGGAAAACACACACACACACACACACACACACACACACACACACACACACACACACACACACACACACACACACACACACACACACACATACTCTCTCTCTCTCTCTCTCTCTCTCTCTCTCTCCTCTCTCTCTCTCTCTCTCTCTCTCTCTCTCTCTCTCTCTCTCTGTCCAGCTCTCTGTCTGTCTGTCTGTCGGCCTCGCTTTCTCTATCTGTCTGTCTCACTCTGTCTATCGTGCTCTCTCTGACTGTCTTCTGGCTCTCTCTGACTGTCTTCTGGCTCTCTCTGCCTGTATTTGTCTGTCTGTCTGTCTCGCTCTCTCTCTTTGACTGTCTGTCTCGCTTTCTCTGTTTGTCTTGCTCTCTGTCTGTCTTGTTCTGTCTGTCTGTCTCGCTCTGTCTGTCTGACTGTCTGTCTCACTCTCTCTGTCTGTCTGTCTGTCTCGCTCTGTCTGTCTGTCTGTCTGTCTGTCTGTCGTATCACTCTCTCTCTCTCTGTCTCACTCTCTCTGTCTGTCAGTCTGTCTGTCTCACTCTGTTTTTCTGTCTCCTTTTCTGTGTGTCTGTCTCATTCTCTGTCTGTCTATCTTGCTGTCTGTCTGTCTTGCTGTCTATCTGTCTCATTGTATCTCCGTATGTCTCCCTGTCAATCTCTTTGTCTATACATCTGTCTGTCTGTCTGTCTGTCTGTCTCTCTCTCTCTCTCTCTCTCTCTCTCTTCTCTCTCTCTCTCTCTCTCCCTCTCTCTCTCTCTCACCATTGCGCCTCTTTCTCTCTCTTTTTCTCTTTCCTTGTCCCTGTCTCTGTCTCTATTTCTGTCTGTCTGTCTGTTTATTTCTCTCACCCTGCCTCTGCCTCTGTCTTCGTCTGTTTCTAGGCTAGGTAAGCAAGAATCAGTGTTTTAATATGTCGCAGAGAGAGAGAGGAGAGAGAGAGAGAGAGAGAGAGAGAGAGAGAGAGAGAGAGAGAGAGAGAGAGAGAGAGAGAGAGAGAGAGAGAAGAGAGAGAGAGAGAGAGAGAGAGAGAGAGAAAGAGAGAGAGAGAGAAAGAGACAGACAGACAGACAGGCAGGCAGGCAGACAGAGACAGACAGAGAGACAGAGAAAGAGAGAGAATTTGAGTGGGGGGGCATTCTGGGATGAAAATATATTTGTCCTCATGCGGGGCATAATAGGTATGGGGGGACATTTAGATTGCCCCCCAGGGGGACGTGTCAGCATACCCAACATGTCCCCCAGGGGACATTCTAGCATGCCCAACACGTCCCCCGCGGGGACATTCTGGTATACTGAAACGTCCCCGGGGGCATTCTGGGATACTGAAACGTCGGTGCAAACACCCGACCGGTGTAACACCCCAGATTGCCCCACATCCCAGAATGTCCCCCGGGGGACGTTTCAGTATCCCAGAATGCCCCCGGGGGACGTTTCAGTATCCCAGAATGCCCCCCGGGGGACGTTTCAGTATACCAGAATGTCCCCCGGGGACGTGTTGGGCATGCTAGAATGTCCCCCGGGGGACATGTTGGGTATGTCTGAAGAAAGGCCTGCCCGGAACCTCTTACTCCTACGAACGACGTGATGTCCATCGAGAAAGCTCTTGTAGACAACAGGGTGTGTATCAGGAAATATGTTCATCATCTGGAGAGAGAGGTGAGCTGATTTGGTGTATAGATTGTGTCCTGCTGCCGCTAGGTACGGAAGCATGTCCTGGACGGTAGACAGACGCAAAAGCCAGTTTCCAGTCCTTTCTGCCTTGATGAATGTTTTCAGAATGTCAGTCATGGACATGTACTGTAACCACAGTACGCTCGTTCTGCTGTTCAAAGTCATCTTGTGAGCTTCAAGTTTTTTAGAGATATTACAAATGGATTCAATGTTTTCCAGCTCGTTTAAAGACAGATCTCCTTCCATCACTTTTTTGTAGGTTTCAATCGCTTCCCAAAAATGAGGATCTGTGTTGTCAAGCATGCATCAACATTTTCTGTGAGAGAAGACTTGACAGCAGCCTTGACATCCTGGGGGATATCTTCCATTGACACATGCACCAGTTTTTGTTCAGTCCCAAGTTCACATGTCTGATCTGCTTGGTACTTTTCCTGTGTGTCAGTGGCACTCAGACTCTCTGGCGAAGACTGTGCAAACATTGTTGTAAGCTGTGGCACACTGCAGGTTTCATCACATGATCTCTCTCCCTCTTCTCTGACTTCAAGTTGTGGCAGAGGTGCGTGGAAAGTGTCCGATGCCAGCAGAGCATTAAGGGCTGTGTCCATCAACAGATGTCCCCTTACAGCACGTGTGACAGCTGTTCCTTGCAGCACGGCACTGACTGTATTTGGAGCATAGATCACAGACAGGGCTTCCTGGAGACCTGTGCCTGCCATCAGATGTCATATGCAGGCAAGAAAACTCATCTCCATATGGAAAGGGCCAAGCCGGAGGACAATGCTTCGCAGGTCACTTGTCTCAGGTTCACTCATGATGATAGCTAGTGCTTTCACCAAAGTGGTTGGTCAAATGTGATGATGGGTGTTCTGCCAGTACGCTTTGCTTCACCACAAATGAACAGTTATGTTGAATAAATACATGTTTTATCACTGGGATTGAGATCAATCAGGGGCAAAAAAAAAGAAAGATGTCTGTCCAGGAAAGTCTCCAGCATGTACAGTTTGCATTACTCTTGACCAAGATGGCCTTTGTGGAAGAAGCAACCAGGACGTTTTCCATAGGATTTCTATTTCTTTTGTTGGATCAGATGTGAACACAGCGTTCAGTTTTTCGAACTTCAAGTTCAACATGCCAATAGTCTCTTCTTTATAATACCGTATGTCAACTCTTGCCTTTCTGACAACCTCTTCCAGCTTAACATCAGTGTTCCTTGGTATAGCTTCTCTGTCTTGTACACTTGGTGTGATTGCTGCCATCATACCGATTCCATGGAAAGTATTCATTCCATCCAAGGTTGCTGAATTGTGGTCCACATTGTCAGCCATGTATTGTACGAAATGATTGTCATCTGTTGGTAATTTCAGTTCTTGAGTTGCAGCTGCACTAAGCTCATATGTTCTTACTTCTTTATAAGACGAACAGATCCAAGTGAAAAAAAGAAGATCCACTAGAAATTGTGACTCAAAATTGTGGTGCACCTGTACGCCCAGTCCAATCTGCAGTGGGGTGATCAGTAAGCGTGGCCGCGCGGCTTGCATGATTGCTTGACCAATGGATGCAATTCTAAGATCACAATCCTCTCCCCTGTAAACTGTATCAAGCAGTAACTGGAGAGATTTTGGCACACAGTCCACGTTTGCTGACACAGATGCAACATCATCTGGAGATGGGTATGTTTTTCTGGAAACAGGAATGTTCTTTATGTCACTCTTGATGAGCTCAGCGGCTGCTTTAATGACTGCTATTTTCTGTGCTTCCTCATCATCAGTATCAGTTGCAGAGTAGAATGCATTAAGAATTGATGAAGCAGTTTTTCTGAATGTGGCAACATTTGGTTTGCCATCAACTTCAGCAATAATGATTTCTTCCCCAAATAGTTTTACCAGTTCCTCCTTCATTTTTTTTGAAACAGTATGGATTTCCACCAGTAAGTTCACCCATCATGCTAATCAGGTCATTGATGGTGATCTTTTCTGAATCATTTTCTTGAAGAAAGGCAGCAACGTTTCTGAAAGCTTCAACTCTGCCCTCATCTTTGGGTCTTCCATATTTTACTTTTTTGGGTTCTGGTTCCAGAGCGAACGATTTGGGTATTTTTCTTTCGTTCGGAAGTTTGCGCTGCATGTCTGGTGGTACACAGCATCAGCTGCTGGAAGATCAGATGCAAACTCTAGTCTACCTTTCACTTTTTCAGCCCATTCGTCAGCACGCTCCAAGCAGCTCTTCGTGATGGACCTTTGCAGTCCAATGTTCTAACAGGCCACACAGTCTTTCCATCAAGTTCTGCGTCCCTGCCACAAAATAGGCAGCATCTTCTAAAATCAAAGGCATTATTCTTTGATCTTGATTCTTGGCTGGGTTTCACTTCACTTTCTGCTTGCTGTTTCTTCAAGAAACTGCTGATGTTGTGCTTGTTAGTGTAGGTACGACGACAATGTTCATGCACTGCCTGACCTTCAGTAATGCAGATCCCATCGCCTCTCTGTACACTGGCATTGTTGACGGTGTCTCTGCCTCTCTGTACACTGGCATGTTGACGGTGTCTCTGCCTCTCTGTACACTGGCATTGTTGATGGTGTCTCTGCCTCGCTGTTGTGGGATCACTGTCTTCTCCCCAAAGTCAAGATTCTGGCCACAGAGGACACAGTTCTCCATGACCTGAAACAATGGAAAGTAATATTGCCCTGAACCATTCTTGTCAACATGATTGTTTACATAAAAATGATTGAATCCATGAATGAAGAAAATGACTGGAAAATGAATAAATGAATGGATGGATGTACAACGCATCAACCAAGTAAGTACACTATGAAAAAAAAATACACAATATTAAAATATCAATCTTTCGATGTTTCTTAATTGTGTGAAATATTATGACAAGACAGGGAGATTTATCAAATTTATTTTACTGACTTATGTCTTTCTCATTCACCTCTGTATGCGCGTGTGTGTGTGTGTGTGTTGTGTGGGTGTGTGTGTGTGTGTGTGTGTGTGTGTGTGTGTGTGTGTGTGTGTGTGTGTGTGTGTGTGTGTGTGTGTGTGTGAGCGCACGCATGCGTATGCATGCACATGCAAAGCTCTGTGTGTATAGATGCATCCTGCTTGTGTGTGCGTGATGTGTGTGTGTGTGTGTGTGTGTGTGTGTGTGTGTGTGTGTGTGTGTGTGTGTGTGTGTGTGTGTGTGTGTTGTGTGTGTGTGTGTGTGTGTGCACAGATACATGTGTGATGAGTACATACACACATTCACACATATGCGCCCATGGACACATATACACACATATGTGTGTGCTTGCGCGTGCGCACACACACGCAGACACCACACAATTAAGAATCACTCACCAAGTTACTTTCCAGTGTATCTCATCAAGGAACAGCTTTGAATAATGTTTCAATCTGAAAAAAAAAATCAAATAGAACATCACAAACTTCTGCTTAATTCTGTTAGTATTTTTTCTTCTAATTATTGCATGACATACTCAAATTGAACTGATTTCCTTTCATCCTCTAACCATCCGACAGATTTTCCGAAATGACTCCCTCTGGGTGTGCGACCTTGTCGTGGTCGGAGGGCTTGCGCGGTCCAGTGATCCCTTAGGCTTTGCTGGCGGGGGCATCAATACTTGGAGATTGGCTGTTTTTTTCAACTGCTTCTAGGCCTCTGAAGTCGAGATGCTGCCTGGCCTAAGCGTAACGTGGTAAGGAGTTGATACCCCTGGTAGGGCTTCCCATGTCAGATAGGCTAAGGGTGAGGATCCTGACTAAGAGTAACCCGCCTTTCTCCTTTTCTTGTTTTCTGCCTTTCTTATTTGGTCCTTTTCTATCTTCGTCTCCCCTTCAAGTCTTCTTTTCCACACTCCTTTTCTCTCTGTGGTCTCCTTAAGATCCGCCGCGTTTGCCGTGCGGTGCGACTGTGTCGGAGGGGGATGAGATCCTGGTGATTGAGAGGGCCAGTGCTTGAGGAGGCCGGTGCTCTCAACACATCACTTTTGGCTCGAACCTCTCCTAGACAGGGAGTACACTTTGGCCCGGGTGTACTAATCGGCTCCCCTTCTTGGGGCTGGGTCAAGACAGGCAGTTCCCTGTGGCCAAGTGAACCCCTGCAGTGCTTAGCTCTCTGTTCCCGGGAGTTGAGCATGATCAGGGGGGATAGGGTTGGTGTTTCTGTTGTCGTATGTCTCTCTGAAGCTTGGAAGGGGTCAAGACATTGGTTTCTTGGCCCTGGCCCTTAGTTGGACTCCAAGGTGGGTGGGTAAGGGAGAGATGAAACATAATAAAATAATATGGCTTTTTCTAAAAATCCCGCAAATAAGAAGAGGAAGGCAGCATCCCTATTTCAGGAGATTTCCATTCTGACAGTGATTCAGATACAGAGGTAAGACAGAGGACAGGTTTCTGGGCTTCCTGGCTCGTGATGGAAGGGACGGAGCAGGAAAGACCCATTTCAGCTCTGAGTCTTTTCGCCATACAGAAGGGCTTTCAAGGTTTAGCAGGTGACCCTCAGTCCATCAGAAGGTTGCGGAATGGCTCATTTCTGATTCAATGCAGATTAAAAAAACAAAACAATCCGAACAGCTGCTGAGGGCAACAAAGCTCGTGGACAGGGAGATCAGGGTGACTCCCCATAAACAGTTGATTTCGTCGAAAGGAGTGATTCGATGCCGAGATTTAACAGGTGTCTCAGAGGCAGAGATCATGACGGAACTGGCGTCCCAGGGTGTGACGGAGGTGCACAGGGTGACGGTAAAAAAAAGGTGCAGAAAGAGTGGCCACCAACACCCTCTTTCTGACATTCTGCAACCCTGTGCTGCCTCCGGTCATCAAAGTCGGTTTACTTGAACGTTCGAGTCCAGTTGTATGTTCCGTCCCCGTTGAGGTGCTTCAGATGCCAGAGGTTTGGCCATGTCAAAGACCGCTGTTCTGGGCAGGAGGTGTGCGGTGTTTGCTGCAAGGCAACCCATGATGGGCCGTGTAAAGACCCGGCACATTATGCTAACTGCGGTGGCGACCATCCCTCCTCTTCAAGAAACTGTCCTCTTTGGAATCAGGAATCCACTATACAATGCATCAAAACAGAAAAGAAGATCTCGTTTTTTGAAGCCCGGAAACAGGTTGTTGGCAGTCAGACGCCAACAGCTTCTTCATATGCTTCGGCCGTAAAGACAGTTCCCACAGTTCCTACTCGGTCAGTCTGCTGCCAGACTGATGAATTCATGTTTTCTAAGACATTGCAAGGAAGAATTGTCAACTCTGGTGGAAGCAGGTCCACCACCTCCCAACCCAAAGTGAATGCCCCTGGTGGAGGCAAAAAATCCGCCACCCTCAGACTGCCCAGCAGTCTACAACATCTGCTGCTTGGCAGATTAAAAAAACAGCACTCCCACCTCGAACTCCTCTGTCCAGTGCCCGTGCGGGCAAGGGAGTTCAATCCAGTGTGGAGATGGTGGAGATGAGGAAGAAACCTCCACCGTCTCCCAAATCCAGACCTTCACCTGTTGGCAAGTCTGCCAGCAGGTCTGAAGATGCAAACAGTCCGGTACAACTCTCAAATAAATTTACACCTTTAGAAGCAGACGTTGAGGAGGAGATGACCTGATCTCTCTCCTTTTCGCCATCTGCACCATGGATAGTACAGTATTCCATTGGAATATCCGTAGACTAAATTCCAACTTCGAGGAGCTGCAGCTTCTGTGTCAATCTTTCTGGCTTTAATATTCTTTCAAAACCTGCACAACCATCCACGTTGGGACTGTCGGGCAGTGTTGCCCTTCTCATACACAAAACTTTGCTGTATAGTCCTGTCGCTCTCTCTACCTCCCTTCAGGCTGTAGCTGCGAGAGTCACTCTCCACAAGACTGTGACAATCTGTTCCCTTTATCTTCCACCTTCTGTCCCGGTTTGTCGTCAGGACCTTATCAATCTGATAGGAGAACGTCCTCGACCTTTTTTGCTGTTGGGTGACTTTAACGGTCACAATCCTCTTTGGGGTAGTGTCAGTACGTCATCCAGAGGTCTGCTAATTGAGGATGCCCTTTCGGATTTGGATTTGTGTTGTCTGAACGACGGATCTGCAACTTACCTCCACTCTTCCACAGGTTCACTTTCGTGTTTAGATTTGTCGATTTGTGACCCCTCGCTGGTCCTGGACTATGAGTGGTCTGTCCATGACGATCTGCACGGAATTGACCATTTCCCTGTCCTTCTACAACCCGTAATAACTGAACACGTCTTTGTCTCTCAACATCTAAATTATAAGAAAGCAAACTAGGATCTATTTGCAGCCACTATTTCTAAGGAATTCCAGGACACTGATTTTTTTTCAGAGTCCGGACCCAGCAGAATCACTGACTAACACTGTGATCAAATGTGCTGAAGCCTGTATTCCAGTGTCTTCCAATAAACTTCAAATGCCAAAAACACCCTGGTTCGATTCATACTGCCAACAAATTTCCAAAGTTCGAAAACGGGCTCAGCGTCGGGTATACCAACGACCTTCGGGTCCCAACGCTCGAGCCCATCAGAAACTCCGTGCTAAATCGAGACACACTTTTAAAATCAGTAAACGTCGGTCCTGGAGAAGCTTCTGCTCCAGGCTGACATCGAAAACTTCCATGAAAAAAGTGTGGAACATCATTAAGAAAATCAAAGGGAAGAAAAACCTGTCCCACTGTGAACCATCTGAAGTTTTCGGACTCTTTGATAACGGAGAAAAAAGCAGTTGCTAATCTGCTTGCTTCAACCATTGAAAAGAATTCCTCCTCTTCTAACAAATCAGCCACTTTTGTCAAAACAAAGCCTTAAAGAAAAATCACCCTGCAACTTTTCGTCAGACAACATGGAAGACTACAATCTTCCTTTCACGTTAAACGAACTGAAATCTGCCTTACTCTCTTGCAGCGATTCCTCTCCAGGTAGAGATGAAATCCATTATCAACTGTTGAAACATCTTCCGCAAGAAGGTCTGAACATACTGCTACAGGTATACAACCATGTGTGGACTACAGGTTTCTTTCCACCCTCTTGGCGAAAAGCCCTCATTATTCCCATCCCCAAACCTGGAAAAGATCTTTCTAATCCATCAAACTACCATCCCATAGCTTTGACCAGCTGTGTCTGTAAATTGATGGAGAAAATGGTCAATGCTAGGCTCATGTGGAAACTGGAAACCGATGGCCTTTTGGCGAAAGAACAGTGTGGTTTCCGCAAACATCGGACTACAGTTGACCATTTGATTCGTCTGGAATCTACACTTCGGAACGCCTTTGTGAACAGACAGCATGCAGTGGCAATTTTCTTTGACTTGGAGAAGGCCTACAATACCACCTGGAAGTTGGGGATACTTCATGATCTCCATGATCTAGGTTTTCGAGGTCATCTTCCGCTTTTCATTCAAAATTTTTTGGCAGAACGACAGTTTCAGGTCCGGGTTGGCACCACTCTCTCTGATGTCCACGAGCAGGAGTTGGGTGTTCCACAGGGAGCATACTGTCTCCTGCCCTCTTTAGCATTAAGATCAACAACATTGTTCAATCAGTTTAGCAGGGTTCAGACTGCTCATTGTTTGTGGATGATTTCGCTGTCTACGCAACTGGAAGCCTGTACCCGAGTGTCCAGCGCAGGCTCCAGCTTTGCGTGGATAAAATCCATCAGTGGGCGGATGAAAACGGTTTCACCTTTTCTGCTACAAAAACACAGTGTATTCACTTCCATAATTTCCGTCAGTTTTTTTTCCAGATCCTGAACTTCAAGTAGGGAAATCTCCCATTCCAGCTGTCAAAGAGGCCAAATTTCTAGGGGTTATTTTTGACCAGAAACTTAACTTTCTCAGCCACATCATAAACCTCAAAACTGCTTGCCAGAAAGCACTGAATATTCTGCAGGTCGTAGCGCACACTGACTGGGGCGCTGATAAGAAAACTTTGCTGCCCCTTTACAGAGCCTTGGTCCGTTCCAAACTGGACTATGGTTGTGCTATGTACGGCTCTGCAAGATCGTCTTACCTCAAACTCTTGGACCCTATCCACCATCAAGGGCTCGTCTCTGTCTTGGAGCGTTCCACACCACCCCTGTGTACAGCCTGTACGCAGAGGCGGGTGAACCTTCACTGTCCAACCGCAGGCTGAAACTGTCTTTGAATTATTATATCCGACTGTTCTCAGAACCGCAGAATCCTGCCTATGACTGTGTCTTTGACCCTCCGTTCCAAAGTAAGTTTGAAAACAACCCGAAATGTATTCCGCCGTTTGGTCTTCGTATGCGGCCTCACGTGCGGAATGCAGGTCTAGACCTAGGAGTTGTGTCCGATTTTTCCAAGTTTCCGGATCAACCTCCGTGGACCTTTTTCACACCAGAGATTTGTTTCGATCTTGCAGCTTTTGCAAAGAGTCTACCAGCTCTCTGGTGTACAAGGCATTGTATGCTGACCTCTGTTCGAAATTCCCATCCTATCAAAATGTTTTCACTGACGGTTCCAAGTCTGAAGATGGAGTGGCCTGTGCAGCCTACTGCCCTGGGGCTCCTTCTCAGATACTGTTGGAACATATACATTCAGATGCTTCTGTCTATTCTGCTGAACTTACTGCTCTGGTTCTGGCTTTGAAGATAATCTCACACTCTTCGAAGAGGGACTTTCTGGTTCTGTCAGATTCGCTGTCAGCTTTGGAGGCCATAGCTGGCCGCAACTTCATCATCCAGAACTTTTACATTTCTTTGAACTTTTTAGCAAGTTGAAAGCGGACGGTTACAACATTAGTGTCACGAACAGGTTTTAGTCCAGGGGTAATATTCAGGTGGGGAGATCCTTCCTGTTCGTTTTTATTTCCCATCCGACGACAGAAACCCTAGCAATATGTTTTGGGTCCTGTTTTCGTTATTTCTTGTTCCAGTGTAGCCTTTCCTCCATCTTTGACCCTCTATATAATCTGTTTTCATCATCCTCCCTCCTACCTGTAACTGTCTACGGGTTTCCGCGAGGCCTCGCTGTGTCAGGTCTGACACGCATGCCTCAGTTTTTCTCGGAGATTCTCGTGTTTACTCACCTAGAATCGAAGCTGACGTGTTTGTCGCGGTGTCGTCTTTGGCACTTTGCGAAAGTCCAGCCTCGAGTCGAAGACATATCTTCTCCCTGGTAGCGTTTTCGGGTTCAGCTTCATTGCTGTTTTGATTTCTTCATTGGAATCTTCAGCTCACCCGGAGTGCTATCCTTCATTGGATTGGGCATAGGGGTTTTGGTGGTTGGCGACTTGGGAGCTCTCTTCCTGCTGACCAGGGCTGGGGCTGTGGTCTCACGACCATTCTTTTCCTCGTCGGGAGAGTTGGGAGGCTGGTGTTGGAGACGCTGGTTCTTCAGTGAGCAGAGCGTAGCACACAGCTAGCTTTTCACAAGCCTGTTGGTAAGTGACGTTTTGTTCCTTGAGATAGGCTTCTTCGCGTACTTTTCCCACGGTTCGTGTAAAGTAAATCACTTATTCAAATTCTAAGGTGGAGGTCATAATTCTTTCTATCGTTAGTTTCTCTCAAAAAGATTTGCGTGTTCTGCTGGTTTTCGTCTGCTTCTTGTGCAGGGTTTGTTTTAGTTGTCCTGCTAAAAATCTTGTGAGTGCCAGATATTGCCGGTCGAGTATGGCTCACGCATAGAGCAAAAGAATAAGTTTTCATTGAAATTTAGTGTCCGTCGTACTTTCATAATTTTACAATACTATTTGCTTTTTGGTGGAGGCTAAGAGCCTAAGTCTTATTTTGTTGGAGTGTAGATTTTGACTCATGAGGTGAACCGTGGTGTGTTTGGTTGAGGGCAAATTTACCGGGATGGGTGTGGGACACTCATCCACCCTCTCTTCCAGTCATTGTTTTCTCCTCCCCATGTTTTCGTTCTTCGTTTAATGCATAAATACTTGTGTGCATGTTTGCGGGTGAGTGTTCATTATAGCATAACCCATTTTATATATAAAAGAGCAAAAATGCCTACGGGTGATGGTTCAAAATATTTAGTGTCTTTTTTTATTTAAAGGAAAGTCTGCCAGTGGATGCTCAATCACCTGTCGATTCAATGCATAATTCTTTCTAAAATGTTCCTACCTATGTCAGTTTTGGATTGAAATAGATGGATAAATATTAAGGAAGGTTGACCCATGGCAAATTTATCAGGTTTGCATTAACATTTAGTTAATTGAGATTAGGGCCTGTATCATGTGTGACATGACTTGACCAATACAAGCCCTCTGTTCCTTACCTCAGTATTTTATTTTCCGATGGACGCCTACTCTTTCTTATTGGACGACCTCATTTTTCTGCTTTTCATTCTTCTATCTGCTGTGTTCCTCCCTCTTGTCTCCCTCTTACACTCTTCTTTTCTTTGGCCTCGACCAACCGACCACAACCCTCTGACACTGACCAAACTGGAATCATATTCCCACCATGGTACTGACCCCAGTTTTAGGGCTTGCTTGCTTGGTTGTTTCTCCGGTGGTTCACGGTCTGGGTGTTTCCTCGGAACTCCCTGGCCTACCTCCTCCTTGGCCATGGTGCTGGGGAGAGCTGCTGAGGAGACGGCAGGAGGGGTGTTGTGTGCTTCCACTGCCGGCTGGAAGTCCCGACTTCCATCAAGACATCATTGGACTTGGATGACACAGGATGAGTGTGTTAGTTGGAAGTGTCTGAGTGGTGTGGTAGTGGTCCAGGCCCCTCTGTCTCCTCTGCATTTCTTTTTTTTCCCCTTCCTTTCCTGAAAATTCAGGCCCTGTGATGTGAACATATTTAGATTGTCTCTATTTCTTCTTTTCTTTCTAAGGGAAAATAGAGGTGTAATTTGGGGCATCCCGGGATGGGGGGGGGGGGGGGGGGGGGGGGCTTAACATTTCTTTCTTTTATTATTTTATTTGGCCCCTATCTAGTAGTTAATCTCTCTGTATCTCGCTCTTCTTCTCCCTCCTTTCTCCTGCCTTTCTCTCTATCCTCTCTCTTCTGCCAGTGTTCCCACCCCCACTTAGTGTGTGTGCGCAGCGTGAGTGTGTTGTAATGTGCAATAAATATTGTCTTTGAGTGTAGTGTCCTGGGTCCTTGTGTTTTGTGGTGAGTGTGGTATGGGTGCCTGACTCCACTCTCCCTGTGGTTTGGACCGTCGGGACCCCCAGTACCTGACATTTTTGGTGGAGATGCCAGGGAGAGTGGTTTAGTTTGGGTAGTCTGCCACCTTACTACGGGCACAGGATCCCTTTGTCTCGTTTTGTGATTGTGTTTAAGTGGGAGGTAGGCTGGGTAGGGCTTTAGAGTGTAGGAAGCCCTTTTGGGGGAGGAGTAGTGGGGAGAGGGGAGTGGGGTCGAGTGTCCCACGCCCCTCTTACTGCCTTATTGCATACTGCTGCTCTCCTCGCCGTGTTGTGTCAATTTAAAAAAATAATAATAATAACCATTCGATTTTCTGCGGGAAATACTTGCGTTATTTTGTGTGCGTTTGCAGGATTTTTGCGATTGTTATTCTTCCCTTGGGTGTTTAAAATCCGTTACGCCCTATTCCTCGTTTAGGTGGAAGGATTTACATAACCTTTCGTTTGTTTTTCTTTTTTTGGTTCCTTGTTTATAAGTGGGGCGCTTGAATACTCATTGTTCTTTTCCTGGGGAGTTGCTATTTGTGGCGACTTTTTGTAACACCTTTTTGATCGTTGAAACTTTTTCCCAGTTCATGGAAAACGGTGTGTGTTAAACAGCTTTTGTTGGTTAGTTGAGTCAGTCGCCTAAGCAAGATAGGCCTTGACTGATCGACGTGAATTGGATAATGGACAGGATTTTATCTGTTCTATAATCTTAAGAGTCGTCGTTCTCCAATCAGTGTGCAGTTGTCTGTTTCAATCAGACACTTCTTTTAGAGAGTAGGCGAGAAGCCTGTGTCAGGTTATTTGGTTCCTTAAAGAAAGACGACTCTTTGTTAGATAACAGTTTGACTTAGACGGATTTGCTACTTTGTTTTGGGAAAAGAATTTCCATACTGTTTGGCTCGTTATTGAACTTCAGTATATTTTGCCTTTGGGGAAACATACTTCGGTGATTTTGGGGTACTTGGGTTGATATCTCTAACTTTTACTGTTGGAAATACCACCCGTGACTAGTCTTCTGAGACTTAGTGGGAATTCTTGGACTCGTAAGAGAACTATTGTTGGGTAGATATCCCCACATTGCACCGTCCCATTGCAGTTGCGTTTCTTGATCACAGTACGTGTGATCTTTCACAGCCTTGTGTTTGCCTGTGTGGGAGCACTGCATGATATTTCCCTCTTGGTTTTCTTAGTTTGGTGGTCACTTAGTAGTGACAGTTCTCCAAGCTGGTGTTGTATTGCTTCACATACAGAGAATCCTGTATTCTTCCCCATGGCTCGACTATTGTCCACCTTTCGGGCACCTTTTTCCTATTGACGTTTGATTCCACGTCAAGTGACACCACACCATGGATCCTTCTGATACCCGCCCTATTACTCGCTCTATGTATAAGAAGATTAATATCGTTCCAGGCTTAGACAGTCCTGTAGTGCAGGCGACTATGAGTACTACCACTCAAATGGTTTATTGATCTGGTGCTGCCACTCCCCCCGTCACTGTCACTGCGGAATCTGGATTGGCAAAGACTCCCCCAGGCATGCACTCTCCTGTGAGAGCACCAGACTTCACTTCCAGGACCCCAAGCCGACGTATGACCGAAGAGAGACCAAGAGGTCCTTTCCACCGTCCTGGGAAGTCCTTCCTCCCCGTTACCCCATTTCCCCGCGTCCTCCCTTGGACCCCTTCCTCGCCTGGAAAATGGAAAAGGAAGAGAGAGAAGCGAGGGAAAAGAGAGAGTGGGAGGAGAGGAGACTGGAAAAGGAGGAGAGAGAAGCCAAAGAAGAGAGATGGTGGAAAATGGAAATGGAGGAAAAGAAGTTGGAGAGAGAGGAGAAGGAACGGCGATGGAGAGAGGAGATGGAGGAGAAGAGACTAGAGAGAGAAGAAAGAAGAGAAAGAGAAGTTCGAGAAAGGAAGGATCTGGAAGAAGAACGTCAAAGGCTGAAGGAAGAACTCCTTGGTCATCTACGCCCTGTTGACGGATCAGTGTCACCCCCATCCGGGACAAGAGACATCCTAGCCGGGGAGAGGAGTTCCCTTTGGCACCACCGAAACTCCGGATGCCTACCTTCAGCTCGGCCGACAACATCGATACGTACATCGAGCACTTTGAAGTGATAGCCGCTGCATATAATCTTTCAGACGAAAGAAGGCACTTTACCTGATTGCAAGCCTGACTGGGAAGGCAAAAGAAGCTTTCGTGGACATTCCGCCAGGTACTTCTTACCAGAACCTGAAAGCTGCTCTTCGATCTCGCCTACATCTGACTGCCGAATCTTACCGGAAGAAATTCTGCACCATGAGGAAGGATTCCGATGAGACTTTCAAACAGTTTGGCGAATGCTTGAGACGCACCTTCGAATATTGGATCGAGGCTTCGGAAATGGACACGAAGGACTGTCTTTTACTCGAGCAGCTCTCCAATTCCGTATCACCGGATCTGCAATTCAAGCTGGGAGAGTCGCAACTGAAGACCTTCACCCAGGCCATCAGGATCGCCGAAGCCTTCGCGGACGCCAAGCGTCACTTTCGTCAGTCCCTGTCTGGACCAAGGGGAGAAGGAACGCAAACAAGGGGATTAAAAGGAGCCTCCTCCGCCGAGGCAGGAAACCCCTCTTCCCGAGGAGTGTCTGGTCCGGAACCTCGGGCTTGCTTCCTCTGTGGGAAGCACGGACATGTCGTCCATGACTGTCCGCAGACGAAACAAGGGGGCAAGTCTGGTGGTCTTCGAGTCACTGTCTCCTAAAGGGGAGGATGAGGTGACTACCCCAGAGTGCCCAACTTTCCCTTCCGTCGTGGGCCAGAAGATAGTCGAGGCGATCCGCGATACAGGTGCGACCGCCATCTTCGTGGACGAGGAATTAGTGCCCGAGGACACCATCCGAGGACCATCGTGCCACGTAGCCAGGGTACAAGAGAACTTCCAAGCATCGCGAGATCAGGTCCTTGTTGATATCTCCACCCCCTACTTTGAAGGCAAAGTTTGGGCCGTAGCTCTCAAGAAACCAGCATATTCTCTCCTCATTGGGAATTCCGTTCGTTTCGAGAGTGGAGAACCCGACGGATCTCACCTGAGCTCCCTCCGGACGTGGTTGCGGCTGTAACCACACGTTCTCAGGCCAAGGTGAAAGAAGCTTTACGGCCATTACTAAAACCCCTTTCCCAGAAGCAGACGGTCACCCTGGAGCAGGATACCATCAAGTCGCTCCAGGCAAAGGATCCCACCCTAAACAAGGTTCGACTGCTTGTGTGGAAAGGGCCCAAGGCGACTGGAGAGAACACTGTGGAGTTCGTCCGACGGAAGGGGCTAGTACATCGCCGGTTGGTCACTCCTACTCTGACAGCCATCAGTCAGTGGTGGCAAAGGTACTGCGTCCCTTCCCAGTTCTCAAGCGCGTGAGGGACTGGGATTATGTGATACGCGTGCGCGGGAAGGACAAGTTGGTGCACGCCAACCTACTCAAAAAGTATGAGCGCCGTGAGCAATGCCAGGCTGGTTTCACCCCTATGATGATTGAGGAGACTGCAGAGGTGCCACCATTGGAGTTTGACATTCCGTGTTTGGCACTTCAACAAGAAGAGACATGGGAGAACGTCAAGATCTCCAACCACCTTCGGAGAGTCAACGAAGTCAAGTGCTGGATCTGTGTAAGGAATACCAAGACATCCTTACGGACGTTCCGCTGAAGTGCAACCTGGGAACTTGTGCACTTGACCTGACCCAGGAAGATCCCGTCAGGGTCAAACAATATCCTCTACCTCATTCTCAGATGGATGTGATTAAGGAAGGGATACACTCCATGTTGCAGATGGACGTCATAGAACGGTGCAGTTCTCCCTATTCGTCCCCCATACATCTGATACGCAAGACCGACGGCAGGATGAGGTTCTGTGTAGACTTCAGGAGGCTGAACAAGATCTTGAGATTCGATGCAGAACCGTTGCCTGAGATCGACAAGATCTTTGCACAGTGAGCTCAGGCTCGGTACTTCTCTAAGATTGATCTTGCCAAAGGCTATTGGCAAATTCCTATGGAGCCTTCAGACCACGAAAAAACTGCGTTTACCATCCAGAGGGACAGTACCAGTTTAAGGTCATGCCTTTCGGACTCAAGACGGCAGGAGCTGTCTTCAGCAGGATCATGAGGACGATGCTGCAACCCCTCAACCTGCCTGAGGCTCACAACTACATCGATGACCTTCTGCTGGCAACAGAACATTGGCATCGACATGTGGAGGTTATCCAGCTCGTGTTTGCCCCGTCTCTGACAGTGTCATCTAGCTGCAAGGGCAACCAAGTGCCAGCTAGGGGAGGCTGAGATCGAGTTCTTAGGACACGTTGTCCGGAGAGGCTACCTCCAACCGGAACGAGACAAGATCGACCGTGTAGAGAGTGCAAAACCTCCCCAAACGAAAAAGGAGCTTCGTTCCTTCCTGGGCCTTGTCGGTTATTACAGGAAGTTCATCCCTCATTTCGCGGATATCGCCAAGCCCCTGACCGACAAGACCTCAGCCCGGAACCTGGAGACCCTTTTTTGGAGTGACACGGACACTGAAGCCTTCAACAGTCTGAAAAGGGCAGTCACCAGCCAGCCAGTTCTGCAGCTCACAGACCTGAGTAAGCCCTTCGTTCTGTGGACTGATGCTTCCAACGTAGGTCTTGGAGCTGTGCTGTTACAAGACCAAGGCAACGGTCTTCTCCCAATGGCTTATGCCAGCAAAAAATTGATGGGCGCTGAGAAAAATTACCACACTATTGAGCAAGAGTGCCTTGCTGTGGTCTGGGCTACTAGACGGTTCTATCCATATTTCTATGGGAAGGAGTTTATCCTGGAGTCAGATCACCATCCCCTCCAGTATCTCCACAGAATCCGCCCTGTTAGCAAGAGGCTCATGGGTTGGGCCATGGAGCTTCAGAGTCTAGCTTTTCAGTTCCGTCACATTCCGGGAAGGGACAATGTAGAGGCAGATTACTTGAGTCGGCTGGAGTGATCAATTCCTGAGTCCAGTTCTTGATTGCTGCTTTCACGTGCTGTGGTTAAATGTGTAACCAATAGTTGTTCGCGACTTGGTGTCGCATCCAGTTTTCCTCTCGGTTTGCTTTTCGCATTATTGTAGTGTTCACTGTTTCTGTCATAGGCTGGGATAGTCTATGCCTCTGTGGCACTAGACTTTTTCGTCGGGGGGCGGGGGGGGGTGTTGCGAAGAACAGGTTTTTGTCCAGGGGTAATATTCAGGTGGGGAGATCCTTCCTGTTCGTTTTTATTTCCCATCCGACGACAGAAACCCTAGCAATATGTTTTGGGTCCTGTTTTCGTTATTTCTTGTTCCAGTGTAGCCTTTCCTCCATCCTTCCCCCTCTATATAATCTGTTTTCATCATCCTCCCTCCTACCTGTAACTGTCTACGGGTTTCCGCGAGGCCTCGCTGTGTCAGGTCTGACACGCATGCCTCAGTTTTTCTCGGAGATTCTCGTGTTTACTCACCCTAGAATCGAAGCTGACGTGTTTGTCGTGGTGTCGTCTTTTGGCACTTTGCGAAAGTCCAGCCTCGAGTCGAAGACATATCTTCTCCCTGGTAGCGTTTTCGGGTTCAGCTTCATTGCTGTTTTGATTTCTTCATTGGAATCTTCAGCTCACCCCGGAGTGCTATCCTTCATTGGATTGGGCATAGGGGTTTTGGTGGTTGGCGACTTGGGAGCTCTCTTCCTGCTGACCAGGGCTGGGGCTGTGGTCTCACGACCATCCTTTTCCTCGTCGGGAGAGTTGGGAGGCCGGTGTTGGGGACGCTGGTTCTTCAGTGAGCAGAGCGTAGCACACGGCTAGCTTTTCACAAGTCTGTTGGTAAGTGACGTTTTCTTCCTTGAGATAGGCTTCTTCGCATACTTTTCCCACGGTTCGTGTAAAGTAAATCACTTATTCAAATTCTAAGGTGGAGGTCATAATTCTTTCTATCGTTAGTTTCTCTCAAAAGATTTGCGTGTTCTGCTGGTTTTCGTCTGCTTCTTGTGCAGGGTTTGTTTTAGTTGTCCTGCTAAAATCTTGTGAGTGCCAGATATTGCCGGTCGAGTATGGCTCACGCATAGAGCAAAAGAATAAGTTTTCATTGAAATTTAGTGTCCGTCGTACTTTCATAATTTTACAATACTATTTGCTTTTTGGTGGAGGCTAAGAGCCTAAGTCTTATTTTGTTGGAGAGTAGATTTTAACTCATGAAGTGAACCGCGGTGTGTTTGGTTGAGGGCAAATTTACCGGGGGTGGGTGTGGGACACTCATCCACCCTCTCTTCCAGTCATTGTTTTCTCCTCCCCCTGCTTTCATTCTTCGTTTAATGCATAAATACTTGTGTGCGTGTTTTCCGGTGAGTGTTCATTATAGCATAACCCATTTTATATATAAAAGAGCAAAAATGCCTACGGGTGATGGTTCGAAATATTTAGTGTTTTGTTTTTTTTTAATTTAAAGGAAAGTCTGCCAGTGGTTGCACAATCACCTGTCGATTCAATGCATAATTCTTTCTAAAATGTTCCTACCTATGTCAGTTTTGGATTGAAATAGATGGATAAATATTAAGGAAGGTTGACTCGTGGCAAATTTATCAGGTTTGCATTAACATTTAGTTAATTGAGATTAGGGCCTGTATCATGTGTGACATGACTTGACCAATACAAGCCCTCTGTTCCTTACCTCGGTATTTTATTTTCCTAGGGACGCCTACTCTTTCTAATTGGACGGACCTCATTTTTCTGCTTTTCATTCTTCTATCTGCTGCTTTCCTCCCTCTTATCTCCCTCTTACACTCTTCTTTTCTTTGGCCTCGACCAACCGACCACAACCCTCTGACACTGACCAAACTGGAATCATATTCCCACCATGGTACTGACCCCAGCTTTAGGGCTTGCTTGCTTGGTTGTTTCTCCGGTGGTTCGCGGCTGGCTGTTTCCTCGGAACTCCCGGGCGTACCTCCTCCTTGGCCGCGGTGCTGGGGAGAGCTGCTGAGGAGATGGCAGGAGGGGTGTTGTGTGCTTCCACTGCCGGCTGGAAGTCCCGACTTCCATCAAGACAGCATTGGACTTGGATGACACAAGATGAGTGTGTTAGTTGGAAGTGTCTGAGTGGTGTGGTAGTGGTCCAGGCCCCTCTGTCTCCTCTGCATTTCTTTTTTTTCTTTTTTCCCCTTCCTTTCCTGAAAATTCAGGCCCTGTAATGTGAACATATTTAGATTGTCTCTATTTCTTCTTTTCTTTCTAAGGGAAAATAGAGGTGTTATTTGGGGCATCCTGGGATGGGGGGGGGGGGGGGGGGGGGCTTTACATTTCTTTCTTTTATTATTTTATTTGGCCCCTATCTAGTAGTTAATCTCTCTGTATCACGCTCTTCTTTTCCCTCCTTTCTCCTGCCTTTCTCTCTATCCTCTCTCTTCTGCCAGTGTTCCCACCCCCACTTAGTGTGTGTGTGCGCAGCGTGAGTGTGTTGCAATGTGCAATAAATATTGTCTTTGGTGTATGTCCTGGGTCCTTGTGTTTTGTGGTGAGTGTGGTATGGGTGCCTGACTCCACTCTCCCTGTGGTTCGGACCGTCGGGACCCCCAGTACCTGACAATTAGTCTGGCTTGTTTTACGGAAGAAAGATTTTTAACGAAGTTTCTGGTACGTTTCTAGACGATGTTATTTAACCTTCGCCGTTGACTCTAGGTGCAGCACCACCCAGTCTCTCCGTATTTGGGGCATATTATATTCATCTTAAGAGTCATCAACATGAAACTTACAGTAATCCCAGAGCTCATGCATTTGCATCCATCACACTATAACACTTAAATGTAATTAGAAAAAGAAACAATAGAAAAGTCGATTAAAGGTGAAATCCACCCTATCCGTTCATAGTGGACGATCGTAACATGCATACTTTTCTTGAAGGAAAATTCTGCTGTGCCTGATGTGCGTGTTGGTGCAGCTCCCGGCATGGCCTGGCCCTACCACTCCCCCGAGCCTGTCATCACTGGGGAGGGCCGCTGGGCCCGGGCTGCCAGGCAGATGTTTATTCTCCTGCCGGCTGGTGTTGATAAGGAATGGAGGGAAGCCCGAGCAGCAATTAGGCACTGGCAGTCTTTGATACTATGATAGTAGCCGCGTTTTCCGGATTCCCACCATTGCTTGAGAAGCCTTTGTTCTAGCTGGACCTGACTTGCAGAGTGCAACTAAGCAAGTGTTCTTCTATTTCTGGCACATCGTATACAAAATGAATTCATCAACTTGACGTGGAAGCATCGCCACTTATTGCCCTGTGGTGGTAAGAGAAGAGTCAAAGCGCTTGCGGATCGGAAAAAAATAACAACATTCGTTTTTTGTTCAATTTCATCCGAGCAAGCTTGCTTTCGTAATTCCGTGTCCTTTGTTTTTCTTTTTCTACTTGGAAGCTATCGAGTCGCATTATCTACAGCATATTATCAAAGGGAAAGTGAATGAGATACTAGTCTAATAAAAAAATTGAGAAGGAAAAAAAAACTTGTCCAGGATCAGCAAACTCGAGCCTCCATTCCTGCCGTTCGCACTCAAAAAAAACAACAACGTTTTTTATTCAAGGATAAAGGTTTTAGGCATGCCTATTCTTCCAACCTGTCCTTGCTAATCTACTGTAAATACATGCAGCAATATCATTGGATGAAATGTTGATAAACAAAAACAAATAGTATGAAGATAAACAAAATAACAATAATTAAATGCAGATAAGGAAGAGAGAGAGAGAAAAGGAAGAGAGAAACAGATATACAGACAGAGGGAGAGAGAGAGAGGGAGGGAGAGTGACAGACAGAGAGAGAGAGAGAGAGAGAGAAATGGAGGATAGACAAACTGTGCACTCTCTTCACAAGGATAGTCAAAAAGAATTGCAGCGTGCTACCCAACTAACAGGAGTTTTAGATGACACTGTGCTGCTAAACAGACTTGCGATAAGATATCCGACACCTGTCAGTTGAGCGAAGGGCAAGGCAGGGCGTGCCCCACCGCGGCTGTAAATTCTCCCTCCGCCGGCGGGTCATGAGTAGGTCACACAGCTGGTGGCTGCTTCGCGGCATATGCCGAGTGCCCGTCCCCGTGGTGTTAACACGCACGCTGAGCAGTGAAGGAAAACGCCTGTACGGAAAGCATGGTAGACTCCACGACGGACATTCAGCTGTTAAGGAAAATCCCTACTTGAAAAGCATGCGTGATAGAACTGTACAGGGTCGACAAATGCTGTAAATCTGAGCCTCATACGGCGAAGGTTAAAGAGATGTGTGAAAGTTTTTTTTTTTTTTTTAAATGACTGGTGAGTTGATTGTAACGTGGTGACAGCCCTGATGTGGCCCTTTGCGGTCGGCTGGGCTATAAGCAACATTATCTTATCTTATCTTATCTTCCGAAATGACTGATCTTGATTTGGTGAAAAAACAAACTTGATTTTTCCCAATGTATTTCTGAAACTTAACCATGTTTACATTACATTTTGGTGGAAATCAGTCCCGTTGTGGGAGGGGAAGGGGGTGGGGGAAGCAAAATATAATAGTTTCCAAGCAATAATGATCATTAAAAGGATATTATTATCATCAAAAGCACCGTTACTATTGCTATGGAGAACGCATCTGTTAAGCATTTTTGTGACTTTTAATATGTTTTGTGAACCATACTATTACTCTACTGGAGATCGTGCCGACCCTTTGCCCTGGCAAAAGTGAAACAATTTGATGCCAAAAAGAAAGTAAATAAAAGTATACAACAGGAGCTTACTTTTGCACTTCATACAGACCCCCCATCCTCTCCCCCACCCCTCCCACCACTCCTTACGCCCCTCACCCCACCTCGCGCTTTTTTTTTTAAACAAGCTGACGTAAGACAGAGGAGCAGACGATTTTTTTGGGTGAACGCTGAACACAACATTTCAGCCTGAAGTTCAAAACTGACCAATTGAATAAATGCTGTGTGACTTGCAGGAGTTAGCTACGTTTAAAAGGAAAGTTGTGCGATAACCAAAACGGTTGTATGAAGGCGGAAATGCCCCAAAACATAAATAAACTTACCGACTGGTAACGCCTCAAGGTCAGCGCGTGCGGTTGCAGCGGCTGGGAAATTCCTGCCTGGGATGGAAGTTTGCCGACAGAGAGCCATTCGCGTCATGAGTGTGAAATCGCCGATCGACAAAATAAATAAAAAATAATTACAACTTTATTTGA
>JAFLJL010019354.1:68848-125842 GCA_018398815.1 Conus ventricosus
GTTTTTATGTTTCACTTTAGTGTTTGCACCCCCCCCCCCTACACTAGGAGTGTGTGTGTGTGTGTGCGCGCGCGCGCGCGTAGATACAAACGACTAGATGCGGACAGAAGAGATTGCATGGTTGTGAGAGGAAGGGGAATTGCGAGAAAGGTGTGCATATGGATCAGTTAGTGAGTGCAGTTGCTTATGTTGGAGACAGCACGCATGGACATTCGAGCCAAACACATGACAGCGAGAACGCATTTTACAATTTCCACTTGCTCAACCACGAGTTTTTGGCGAAAGTGGCCTAAAAGCCGCTTTTCCTGTGGCGGAAGAGAGAGAGAGATCACCGGCACCCCTGACAAAACCTGTTAAGGTCAAGTTGCCTCAGAACAGACAGACAGACAGAGAGAGAGAGACAGAGAGAGACAGACAGACAGACATGTTTTCGGGCGAAAGTGCTCTAGAATCAGCATATTATGTTCTCTGACAAGTAGACGTTAATAACCAAAAAATAACGATTATCTACAAAACAAACATACTGTGCAGGGTTATCCGTTTTTAATACTAATTTACTAAACTTTTCAGATTTTAGTTTTTGCTTAATCTGTGTTTTTCCTGGTCATTTTCAATACACATCATTTTCGCGCAAACATTCTTCAAATGAGTCTCTGTCTTTCATGTGAAATAACACTACAGTCTTTAACTGTTCTCTAAAGTCTTTTAAAACTGAGTTATATTTTTGGCATAAATCCACACACTTATTCCAGCATGTCTTCCACTGAAAGCAAGTTTTGATAAAGTGTTTCTCTTTTTAAACTATGTCTCTTTCTGCCGAACAGTCATCTATAATAAATAGTGTCTGCGTTCATTCAAACAGTCTATAAAACTGTTCTAAACACTCACTCAGTTTATTGCTAGGATTAACTAAATATATGTCATCATCTGTCCATATAAACCTTCTATCATGATATGCTTTGTTCCTTTAAGTGTTGGACAGAAAACACATATGATTAAAATTATAACGATAAACTGTTTGTAATAGGTCTAGGACAAATATTGTTTTTCCACAACAGTCTGCCCACAAATTAATGAGCAATGAGGAGTTTTTGTCATAAAGTTTAACTGCTCCATAGTTTTATAACAGAACTTAATCTAATTCGGTTATTGTTTTTATCATGCCCTCTGTTAAAACTTGTTCAGTATAATAAAATCCTATAGGTCTAAATGTGTAAGATTAATCCAATTTAGTGCTGTAAGATTGTTTCTATTTAGACTAATATTGATTTTGTTGCTTGTTGTTATGACCTTAATTATCCTCACCATTGTGAAGAATGACAACAGTAACTTTAAGACTGTCAACGTCTAGTTTTGCCAGCTAATTAGAATTCCTTAAAAAGGACGTCACTAACGCCCACAACCCCATCCCTCTCCTTATCTTTTAAGACAGAAATTTCAAATATTATTGTGAACGTGTCTCCTAATTTCATTTGCGGAATGAACTGTAATTTTGTAGAGCATCTTTTAAACCGTTTCTCTTCTGTGGAGGATGTACTGTTTTTTCCCATACGGCGTTATTTCAATTTCTTTCCGACTATTGTCGTCCGGCATAAGACTTACTGTAAAGGGCCAGAGTTGAATGCTTTTTGAAATTTTTTGACGGCTAAAATATGTAAATGGGCTTATGAATTCAAATTTTTATGTCCCATTCTATATGGTTCTAAGTGCCATTTGAGGTCAGGTTTTCGAATATTTATATTCATACTGGCCAACATTATTTGCTTCTAGATTGCGCAGTTGTTCTAGTTTAGGAAACTTTTTGCTGTCGCCAACCTCTTTGCGTTTATAATCTCCATCTTTAGTGTATTCAAACCCATACAAAGTGCCTATCTCACCATTTTGTTCAAAGTCCGCAACGTCTGCAAGGTCTTTTAATTCTAAGGTTATACACCTTACAGGCGCTAATGTAACTCCGGATTCTTCTGGCCCACGCGACATTTTTTAGAACAACTTATTATTTTATTTCCAAAACAATGTGCAGGTTATCACATTTTACGACTTTCCCTGTTTTGTCTTTGATTTTTATATTAAATGATCCGACCCTCCCACAAACTAATCTTTTAAACTGTAAATTAGGGAATTGTATAATTTCATAATCGCAATATGCAGCTTTCCCTGATGGAAGAGCTCTTAAAACAGTTGAGGGCCCTCCATCATATAAGTTTTCTCAGTGCTTAGCTCTCAAAATGAACTGAGTAATGAATATAATGCAAGATTGAGCGGGTTTCCCCTAAAAAGTATTTGTCTGTGTAACTCAAAAACTTTATTGTTAGTGCAAAGCCTAATTTTTAGCTAGCTCTATACTAAAAAGGTAATGTACTACTTTTTTTCAAGTTTGAATGTTAACATTTTTGTCAAAATTTGCTTTGTTAATTTGGGAGGAAATGTTAAAGTTACTCATTGCTTCTTTTAGTGAGCAAAACCCGAAAAAACCCATCGGGTAGGGTTAAAATGGTAACTAAGGGCCCTCATTTTTAAATTTTTTTTTAATCTTTTATTTTTTGGATTCAGTTATTTTAAAACCCCATACGACTTTGTGAATTTTATGGAGCAAAACCATTCTGCTTCCCGCAATTTTTATCAAAAGCATGTTCAAAAAAAGAAGGGCGGTTTGGTTGTTTTTTTGTTACAAAATTTTTTAAAAAAATTAAAAAAAAAAAAAAGGCATTAAAAATTCAAATGCAAAATTCTGTTGGGGCCGCACTACAATTTTAAAAAATATAACAACTGAACTCTTGTCATTTCTGTGCCCAGCTGACACTTTAAAGTAAAGGTGAGTCCCCCTTTTAAACAGATATCTTAAACCCCCCTATTAAAAAGCTACTCCCCCAAAAGTGTGGTTCAGTCATCGATGCAGTTTTATCAAAACCCAGTTAACTTTGCTGGTTTTGTGCATAAAAGGGGTGTGGAGTGTCGTATGCTGTCACTTAAATCACCCTAATCCTTGGTTTGGGGTCGGTATAGTTTTTTTCTTTACACCTTCAGACGTATTTTGATGAACTGCAAGCGCCATTACAAATGCAAACCCGTTTAATCCTTTCAGCAACGAATAGACTAAAGGGCTTTTAAAAGAATCTGTAACGAATTCAATATTAAATCAAGACAGACTTTAGAAAAGTTGGACCGCAACCCGGCTTGGAAAACCTTTTTTTTGGGGCGTGCAAAAAAAATAAAAACTATGCGGGAAATCCCCCTTACACATTTTTCTTTTCAGGCAAGCTGTTCCCCTGGGGGTATAGAGAAAGAGCAAAAAATACAGCATGGACAAATTTATCTTAGCATTTTAAAGGGCCTAACAAAAGCGGAATGAACGAAAAACGACTCTGTTCGCCTTGTTTGGTGTTTGCTAGGTTCAAAAAGCACAGACAAGATCGAACATAACAGATCCTTTCTAGGGCTTTGGCAAAAAAAACAAATTTAGCAATTTGAGGACGCCATTAATTCTACTGTTGATTTGCCTTAAAGTTTTAAAGGTACCAAATGTTTAAAATACGCAAGATCGAAAGTAGCTTTGCTTTTGGCTGGTTTATAATGTGCTTCTGACCTCAGATCCAGTAGGTACAATAATAAACTATAAAAATAAAATTTTATAGAGGCAAGAAAGAAGGTTGGGAAAAAACGACAAAAATTTCTGACCCAGTTATTGAAGCAGTAAAGAACCCCAAAAGTTTTAGTCACCCAATCCCCGAAAAACCCCCCCCCAAAAGTCTTTGGAAGACTCAGCAAAGTCGCGGATTGTTCGGATGCCCATGAATATGAAAGACAGCGCTTGTTCTTGGATTAAGGCCTGGTTTACTTGGTCTTTATCTTACTAAAATTAACCCAATATTAAGAGAACAAATGTCCATAAGTTGCTGGCCATAAAGCCAATATTTGTTTGGCAGTAGAAAAAAGCCAGCGAAAAATATCCCAAATTTTCCCTGGAAAGCGTCCGGTTTTTACTAGCAAATTTTTTTAAAAAATTTGCAGTGATAAAGCTGTTTTTTTCCCCATGATTTCGGCGGAGGCGATGGGGGCGGAGGCACTGAAAACTTTGCCTCCCCACCGCCTGAAACCCATCACCAGTGTACTTATTGCAAATCCAAAGGCAGTTAAAACGCTTGCTATGTGACGCCTTGCTCTCTAAACAGCGTTTTTTTTTCGTTTGTAGGTTGTGTTTTTCTAAAAAAATTTTTCGGTAGTTTCTTTATTCTTTCCCTTTGAGTCGTATTGGCTCGGTTGTGTCGCACTTCTAGTCTTGTGTTTTTCTTTTTAAAGATCTTTTATTTTTGGGTTTTTCTTTTTTTAATACAGGCCCTACGTGGAGTCGTCAGCCTAAACGAGTTTTTCTTTTTCTTTTTTATATGTATTAGTTCCCCCATTTTTGCTAAATTTTTTTTTAAATTTCCTTTGTGGTTTTTAAAGTACGTAAGGGCTAATTTCTCGATGGGTAGCGGTGGTGGTTTTTAGTCTTTAAGCGTTTCTTCGGGGAAAAACTGGATTTGCTTTTTTGTATTTTTAAATTCCCTGCTGATTGATTTTAATTCTTTAAATTTCCCAATGTTTTGCTTTTGGTTATCTGTTGGGAGTTCTTGCGGTTTTTTGAAGTTTGAAACTCCCTCCGCCCTTAATTTTGGCCTAAAAAGGGCCCAAGGGCGATTTTAAATTTTTTCCACTGGTCTTTTCTTTTGAACCCACGGCAAAAAAATTTTTGAGGCTTTTTTTAGTTGTAAGCAAAAAAGTTGTCCTGGTCGCTCCCCAAAAAATGGTCTCTTTTACTTCAAAAAAATTAGGGTCTATAAAATTTGGGAGGTTCTTGGGCCAAACTTTGGTATAATGTTGACCCCTTTTTTCGTTAATTTTACCCCTTGTTGGTAATGTACTCCCCATTTCTGCTAATTATCTGCAATGAGGCCCCCAGCGATCCCCTCCCCAAGGGGGAATCATTTATGTCGTTCCCCGATCAAAACAAACATATCTTCTCTTCAATGCCCGCCTGTTTTTAATAATTAATTTTTTTTTTTTTTTTAAAAAAAAATGTTACTGCATATGGGTCGATTTTGCCCGCATAGAAGCTGAAAGAAACCCTTTGGCGGAAGGGAATAAAAGGAAAATTTACTGTTCCAAATAAACCATTACTATTGATGCAGATCAAAAAACTTACTGTCAATTTTTCCGGAATAGGGCGGATGAAGTGATTGTGCCCGGCTCTGACGACTTACTTTCAAATTGAACTCGCTCAGAAACGACCCAAACAGGACAGTTGTCCCGAATTTGGGGGGGGCAACGTTAAAAAAAATTTTTGTAAAAATTGAGGGGCAAGAAGATTTTCTTTACACAATGCAGACTTTTTTTTAACTATTCTGATCTATGGTAACCCGGAATGAAAGGGCCCGATTTGCGTTTCAAGGAATTGAAAAAAGAGATGGACTAAAACAAGATAGAGCCGCAGTGTTAAAAACAACAAAAAAACATGCAGCTGTAAATTTTGCGTAGGAATCGCTTTTCCATTCCCTTGATTTTGAGTTGTTAAAGCGCATGCACCGTACTTTCAAGGGCATTAAAAAAACAGTTTCATATGAATAACTTTTAATGAATACAAACGGTTATCAGATATGAACCCAAGCAAGCGCTTTCTGCATCTCGTTTAAAAAGTTTGCGTTGTTAGAACCTAATTTGCAAGGTGATTGGCATCAATATCAGTCAAAATTGCAATATATTAGAAAAAGGGGATTCTTACAACATATCCCGAAGCAGGGAGACACTATATGGAAATTTTTGTTTAGTGTGGCAAGATCGCTTAAAGGGATTTTATTGCGTGTGAAGATGAAGAACCCCTTCAAAAAAGGGAAATGAAAGTTTTTTAATCCAAAATAAGAAAGTACAATGTTCGATTGAGGGTTTGTCCCAACCAAATTTCGCTAGCGGGCTTAAAATTATCAGCTTTTGATGAATAAAGAAAAATGTTTTGGGGGCGGGAGGGGTTAGAATCCAAAAAGTTGCCTTGTGTCTAAAAATTTATCTTCACAAGTTAGCTTGATGATTATTTAACAACAAAATAGGTTTGGATGCCTGGTCAACAGAGGATAATAGTTGATGGAGGGGGAGGGGAAAATGTGAGAGACGTAATAAACATTCAAAATTGATAAAGAGAAGAAGCATAAAAAGCTTAAGTACATTGTTTTTAATATTGATGCGAGTGAATTGAAAATAACAGATTAAAAGATTACAATACTAAATTATTTTTTTTTTAAAAAGATGTTGTTAAGTTTATCCAAAAGTCCCACGCGCCCCCAAAGAAGAGATAGTGAAACCCCTAACATAAAAAACCCTTTGATTAAAAACATTTCGCAAATGCAGCAATTTTAGAGAAGACCTTTCAAAAACAGCAAAACCAAACGAAGGTATTCTGTGCCTTTAATGCTGTTACATTGTTAAAATGGAGCTTTGATATAAGTGCTCTATCGCAGGAAAGGTGTGGTCTTTAGCAACGGGGATAGGCGCCCGCGGCTTACCTCTGGGGTTTTTTTTGCTCTCGGCCGTGTTCATTTGTGTAAGTGCGGCTGGCAAAAAAAAAAAAACTAAAATCAAAAGCCCAGCTATGGTTCAACTAATAACAGCTAAACTTAGCTCGTTTTAAAATGACAAAAAATAAAGCGCTAGTTGACTTTAAAATCAGGATGAAGAATTAATCGTTTTTAAGGCGTTTTTTATGGGCTACAAAAGACAAAAGTTTTTATCTTCAAAGAAAGGCGAGGGCAAGTTTTTTTCAACAGCCAGCCCCGAGCAGATAAAAGGAATGCTTAAAAAAGTAAAGAGCATTAAACTTGTTTAAACAGCTCACAGTAACACACGAGGGTGTTTTACTTTGTTTATGAGTCCAGCCAAAAGCCGTTGATTTGATTTGATTAGCCGTTGTATTTTTTTTAATTTAAATAATTGTTGCTTAGAAAGAAGACAGCTGGCAAAGTATATGAAGGCAAGCGAATTTTTGAAGAATGCTTGAGGGAGGTTTATAAAGAGCATGAATGATATTGATTTAGAAGTCATTGACCCAACAAACGTACAGGCAAGCGTTGTTCATGCTATTTCTCAAGTTCCAGGCAAATAAACAATAGACCGCCAGTTAAAGTAATGTTAGCTGTTTAATCGACTAATGTAACAATAAATGAAGAAAACCTAGAAGTCTGGGTCCCCGACTAAACAACAGACTATTCTTTCCTCTATTGACTTAACACCCGGTTGGGCAGACAAAACTGCTTCCCACAGTTTGACGCTGCCGCTGAAGAAGCTAAAATGAGAGGCTCTGGTTGGTCAGAGGGCGAAGTCTTAGAGATTAGATTAAAACAGGCTAAGTATGCACCGATTGTAGGAAAGGCTTACATTCCGCTACTCGGGAGTTGGTTTCAAAGAGAGCAGTTTTAAACCCATAAAAATTCAGACAAAAAATGTTTCATGTGGTGTGTTCTTGCAAGGCTGCTTCATGCCCGCGAACACGCAGAAAGAGTGACTAACTATCGGCAATACGCCAAAGATCTTAACTTCAATGGAATATCTTTCCTGTTAGTGTAGACCAAATTGATCAGTTTGAAGAACAAAACAAACCAATAACTGTTAATGTATACACATGGGATGAGGAAACAAATTTGGTGCCAATTAAAGTGTCCAAGAACAGTCCAACAATAGGCGAACCAGCCAAAAGTCATGTGGACTTACTCTAATGTTTTTCGCCAGCAGGGCTGCCCCCTTAAAAATTGATACGCACAATGAGCAGATTATTGCGATACTTCAAAAGATGGGCCAAAACAAAAATCTGTAGAAAATGTTTAACAAGAATGCATCTGTTCAAGCCGCGAGGACAAAAGAACTTTTGTAAAAGTTCTGTGACTTTTAATCAGAACTATTTACGCCCCCCGGATCAAAAAGTTTTTTTAAAGAATAAAAAACGGCTGCAACTTTCCCCATTGTTGTTTACGCAGATTCGAGTCGCTTATTTTCCCCTTTTAAAGGGGCCCGCACCACAAAAACTTCAAAAAAAAAACAGTTTTAAATGGTAATCATCAGATTTGTTCATTTCCCTTTCTTTTGTTGGCGGATGGCGTTTTCGAGCCAGAATTAATAGAGGCAGATGCTGCAAAAACTTTCTTAAAACGCTGCAGCAAGTGCGTAAGCCTTTTAAAAATCTAAACTTATCTGAAATCAAATGCACGAAGACCAACAACAGTATGACTCACCCACACATTGTTGGATTTGGGGTTTGGCAAATGCCAAAGAGTAAAAACCCCCACAGTAAGGACCTGATCACTTAGTGGAAGTTTAGGGTGAGGCTAAAAAATGAAATCTTCAACAAAATTTTGCCCCTAAGAAGGAAGCCCCCCATCTTCTTTCCAATTGCGAGGTTATGACTCTCACCTTAAATCAAGCAGAAACCAGCGCCTTCAGGGTAGCATGCATTCCCCAGTCATCAAAAAAGTACTGTGTTTCACTTTAAATAAATGTTTTTACGACTCTATGAAACCCTGAGGGGCTATTAGGTCCCTAGCTATGCCTTTAAAAGTCCTGCCCAATCGGAAAAATTTTTTAACTAACTCTTTTTGAAGGGCGTTTTCTTATGGGTACATGAACAGGGGGGAAAGGGTTGATAAAGAAAATTCCCCCTAAAGGCGCGGTTCTTTTTATTTTTTTAGGAAAGGACTCAGCGACACTGATTACCGCATGCTCAAAAAGCATGGCGAAGTTGTGTAAAACAATGGGAGCTTTTGACTCATACTTGATGGCGATGTATGTTGTTGGCGGGGCGTCTTTGAAAATTATAGGAAGACCTGTATGAAACATTATAGCCCGGATCCTGGCATTACATTTCCGCCCGGATGGTTGGGATGCTTTTCTTAAAATTTCTGGAGTTGATTTATTTATTGCGGATTTACATGATTAGATGATTTTAAAAAAGGATTTCGTGGAGGAATTTTTATGGCGTCCTCATTACTGTAAAGCAAAAACAAATACTTGGCGCTATATCGAGTAAAAAGGTCTAACTATTCAGTATTTAGACGCAAACAATTGTATGGTTGGGCATGGGCAATCACTTCCAATAGTAACTTTTTAAAAGTACACAGGACGAATAATTTCAAAAAACATTAAAATGGTTGGGCAGTTTAACCTGATCAACAGCGTGGTTTATTTAGAAGTTGACTTAGTTTTCCCCAGAACTCCCGACCCGATTTTACTAACCCTTGCAGCAGAAATTAAAGATGATCCAAGAGGCCCCCTAAACTTTTGCCTAACCTTGGGGGAAAAAAAATTATGTTGCCATTACAGACTTCTACAATTTTATTTAAGGGGGTTTGAAGTTGAAGCAGTTTATCCTAATTTTTTTGATCAAGAAAAAGTTCATGAAAAACCCAAATCATGAAGAACACTGTTCCCCAATAAATCCCCGATGCTTCAAAAAAAGACTTTTTCAAGCTGATGAAAAAACAGCTGTTTTGGGAAAGAATGGAGAATCCCCACAAGCGCAAAGATGTCAGATTAGTCACCAAAGAGAACGAGCAATTAAGCTGATTTCAAAACCAATTATCAGGACTTCAGAAGATTTCATGATCACCTTTTTGGCATAATGATAAAAAAAAAGGGAAAGTCAAATTGGAAAAAACCTGTTTTTATTGGGTTTTACTGTTTTGGGAATTATCAAAGCTTTTGATGTTAAAATTTTCTTTATGACTACTTTAAGCCCTCGTATCCTGAGTCCAGATTTCTTTACAAGTACAGACGTTTTGTTATAGATATCCCTATGAAGACATCTATAAAGACATGGAAACCGAATTTGGCTAAGGGCATGCGGATGGTACGACACATCTGATTACCTAAAGATTCGCCTTTGCATTCAATTACTAATAAGAAGGTTTTAGGAAAGATGAAGGATGAATTATCTGGAAAGGTGATCAAGGAGTATGTGGGGTTAAGATCGAAAATTTTACAGTATTTCGAGCCAGGAGAAAACCTTAAGAAAGCAAAAGGAATATCTCGCAGTTTTGTGCAGTAAAACATATCGCATGACAACTACAAAGAAGATTGTTTGACAATAAGACTTTCATCATGACAACGTAAAAACTGCGATTAATCTACATGAAATCAGCACAACGGTTGTAAAAAAGAAGTCATTAGATAGACAAACACAAAACGTGTGTTTGTTAATCCAGGTTTTCATATGCAATCGGGCACTGGAGAACCGAAAATTTAAATTAAAGCGGAAACTGTGTTGGCGGGATTATCTGCAGTTCTTCTTTCACAAAAGATCTTTGAGGAGCTGGTTGTTTTGTGGTGTCAGTTTCTCGTAAATAATACACGGGCGGATTCATTTTTACAATTCTTTTTATTTCATATGGATCAACACTCCAAACTGGATCGGTTGCCTGATGCGAGTGTCCCCTTCTGTTTCCCCCCGGTAAATAAAGGTACCTTACTTTCAAACCAAATGGTAATAGTTTGCTGGGTGTACTGGAGTCTTCAGCAACTTTTAAATTGTTTTTTTTTGATTGCTTTTTACTGGTTTTAGCCCTTTAAATTCTTCATTATTCATTGCGCGCAAAACTGAGGGCAGTCTTCTAACCCATTCTGTGTTGCGAGAATTGTCAATCAGCTCTCTGTGATATGGTAGGAGAAAGTCTTTCGGCTAACTGTTTGTTAAGTTTTCAACTAAAGCCTGTGATCTGTAAAACTCCCGGAATGCTTTTTAAATAGTAACTCTGTGGTTTTAACAATAATTGGGATTCACTTGGGCCCTTTAAATTCTTTCCATCATAAAACTTGAATCATGCGAGGGTAAGTTAGCGGGCCTCGCTGGTATATCGTGTATGGCAACAGCACGCAGAAGCACTTTTTTTGTTTAATGGTTCTGCATCTTTGTATCTTGAACCCAATGTCAATGACTGTGAGGGGGCCGTACTTAAATCTTTTTCGTTAATCCTATCAGGGGGTTTAAATATAGAAGGTCATTTGATGGGTGTCGTTCGGTATTGTGTTCACAAAGTGTGGTCTCTGTATTCGCCTAGGCGCAGGGTAAATAAATTTGCCAAATCGCTTGTTTAGATAACCTTCTTTTGCTGTTTGTTCACTGACTCCAGCTGCTTCGCTTAGCTTTTTGATTGCTGTGACCCCCTTCCAATACCCTTTTGGCGAATAAGATTTTGTTCATTTTTTATTCAGCCAATATTATGCGCAACAAAATACACGACGGTCATACCAAAGGCAATAAAACCCGATTTTTTGCATCTTTTGTTTTTCTGATGGATGATAAAAGTCGCTAAATTTTGGTGGGGGTAATGTCTCGATTGGTTTGCCTGTTACAAGATAATTCTTTTATTGCTTGATCAACATCTTTAAATGTGTAAGCTGCATGTCCCTGTTTTTTCAGTGTGTTATTAATAAAATCTAACTGCTCAATTCTCTGCTTTTCATAGCGATCTTGTGCTGCAGCTAGTTGCTCCACAGCTTTGTTATGTCTTTTTCTCTCGCCTTCATCTCGCAGTTTACTAAATGCGTAATTACTTCCACTAAAAGCGAGCGCATTAACCACAGCGCCGCCTATCATCATTACGGTGAAGCCATTTTTATAAATGTATTTTTTCTTACATATTTATTGTCCGGAATTATTCCTTGCTTAACTAGAAAATCTTTCGTGGCAAACGAAGCTGCAATGATAGCAATTAGCTTTGCTGAACCTCAAAGTCTAGTTTGCCAAGATCTGCTGGTTTATTTCTTAACAAGCTTTTCCCAAGCATTGAGTATCCTACATTTAGGCCTCCAATAACAGCAGAATGGAAATAAAGGTTAGCAACAGTTTTTTCCGGTGTCATTTTTATAAAATAAAATAATTATAATTATTAAAAAACATGAACAGTGATGATCTACTACGCTACAAGGCGGCCAAAACCCTTTCCCTGAACTTATGAATGACCAAGTTGATGATCAAGCTATTATGCCAAAAAGGAAAGGCTGTATTCTTTGGCAGCATGGGGGGGAAAACAAAACATTTCCTCGGAAACTGAATTCAGCATTGAACAGATTCAACAGATGTCCCCCGCAAGACATTTTAAAGTATCATAACAGGTATGAAGCGCAGCGGGGGTCTAGAATGGTGAAAAGTGTGGGGCAAACGGTTCTTAGTTTGTACACTAAACTAGTCAGAGATTTGCTCCCATTGATTCTGAACAAGATCTTACGTGGATTTAACGCAAGATCGGTTTTAACAAGTCATTAGAGTCTCTAGGATGTGATTTATTTACAGATTTGGAACCATTGTTATCCCCATTAATATGGGATTAATAATTTTTAATCATATGATTTTGTTTCCCTTCAAAATGAACGAGTGGAAAATCATCGAACCAGAAAACACTGAATCAGGTGGAGAAGTAACCAACCCGGGAAATCAGGGGAAAAACGCTGAATCAGGTGGGGGCCCATTAAAAATCCTGGGCGTGTTGAAGCAGGAAAAAAATTAGCAGAGTGGAACAGACAAAAAAAAATTAATGTTACAGAATATGACTCATCATGAAAACATAACACCGCCAGCGCCAGAAAAAGTTGATTCAATGCCCGCTATAAAAACTCCATTGATAAAAGGGCCCCAAAGTCTTCATGGAATATTGAACTTAAAATGTTGCCATTTTTGGCCCCATTGCTGCTGTTGGGGGCAGTTATTGGGGCCCTATAAAATATATACACAATTGCAACAGAAACAAAAGCAACCAAAAAAATCTGAACCCGTTAAATACAGAGAAAGACAACAGCACGCCAAAACCGCCAATAACAAAGCATCATTTTGATCCATTTATAATGCAATAATATTTAAATTTTTTTTAAAATAGATCAGGGGCGTATTATAAATGATGAAGTCAATAAATAAAGACTGGAGTCTATAAAAGACATTTCCATAGACCCGAATGTATCAATGCGGTTGCTTCGGATGTAAGACCTTCCTTAGATCTATGCAGAGAACGCTGAGCAAGACATCCTCAACGATGACGCGTTTTTTGAGGCGTGTGTGTATTTATATTAGACATCTACTATTTAAGTAAAAACATAGCTTGTATTTTTTGATAATTATAAGATAACTTGAATACGAACTTGGTTGTACTTAGAGGATGACTTAATCAAGAACTTATTAAGAACTTGATCAAGAACTTAATTAAAAACTTAATCAAGAAACTTATTAAGAACTTGAAGTAATTTAAATTTTAAAACTTAATTAAGTTCTTAGGATGGCTTAATTAAGAATTTAGAGTGACTTAATTAAAAATTTGGGAAAGTGACTTGGGGTTAAGAACTTGGGGGTGGCTTAATTAAAATCTCTCACTTAGAGGTAATTTAAAATTAAAAACTTAAGGTTATTTAAATTTAAACCCTTTACCAACCAAGTCGTTCAAAGCAGGTAACAGGATACTTCCAAAAAATGGTCCAAGGAAAAAAATAAGCGCTGTAACTAGTCTTGGGGATGTTAGAAGGGAGTTACTTTCAGTGGCCTATTATGAACTTGGCTGCTTTCTCTTATGTGTAGCCCTGTGTTTTGTGCTGGGTGACAGTGTGTATCACACACGCACACACACACACGTTACACTGTCTAATATCACTTTAAAGTGAAAAGACGTTAAATCAAAGAACAACAACACACACACACACACGCACGGCAGCGCGCATGACACACAAAACACACATGCCCGCCATGTAACATGTCCCGGGGGCCCTGGGGGGATCATTTTGATAGGACTACGCACTATCCATTACTTACTACGGGGACCAGCCCAAAACCGACCCACACACCAAAAAAGAGAGAGAGAAAGAGACGACAGGTGGGGAATGAGACGGTAGTTTGCAGGGAGCATATAAATTTCACGGCAAGCGGCGAACGAACGCTGTTGTATGTGGGGTGGGTGTGTATCAGGTTTTACCTTTCGGGCTGTTTTTACCTGTTGGTGTTTTAAGCTTTAAGCAGATCAAACAGCCACGAACGGTAGCAGGTTGAGCGTTAGGCCTTGGCCGTTGCTTGCACACACAAAACACATACGTACGCGTGCTCACACACACACACACTACACACCCGCGCGCGCATGCCACACACACACGCACGCACACACTTACACACACACACACACACATACTTACCGGGACAGCCTGCTAAAAAAGAACACACGCAGCATTTGCGCCGCACACAACGGCCACTGTCTAGAGGCCGCGCACGCAGCTTTATCGATTGCATCACAAAAAGTAGTAATGGAGTGGTTTCCCTGTACACGTGGATTGCACCCCCACCAAAAGTAAGCTTAATATAAGAATTCAACTACTCGCTATTGGTGGTCGGTTTGGGCCCCCGCAGGCGTCACACTTTCGGAGTTTGGAGTTGCTGAGTTCGGGCTGCACTTCCCTCATTGTTGGTCACACAGTTTCGAGTTCGAGTGAGACCAGAGTCTTGGGGGTCAAGTTCACCCCATCCAGAATGAAGACCGGTGCCAGCCATTCCAGACCAGAGGCCAGCCACCACCACCCAAAAAATCCCCGGGGCAAACATACTCCTGGGGTTTCCCCCTGAAAGCATGGTCGACAAAGTGACGCCCGCGAATAAAATTAAATCACAGTCGGCCATGCTCAGGGAGGGGGGGTTTTTGCTATTTTTTATGTTAAAAAAATTGTATTGCTTCGCCTTTTTTTTCAAATACTGTAACATGCAGTTAAAGTAAAACTTTTATCCATTGTTAAAATAACACACCCAAGCACAGTAGATCCATTGTTAAAATAACACAGCCAAACGCAGTAAACGCGTCCTTTCCCAGTAAGAGTCAGTGGGGGAAATGTGAGTCAGCTGTGACATCGGCCCCTCGCGCAATGGCAGCTGTGTCTAATTGCCGCAACACAGACTAGTTCAAAATCGTTATGTCTAGTCACGTAGTAGACCATGCGGGTCTCTGCAGTAATCGGATAGTAGCAATTAAAAGGGTCCCCACCTTTGTATATGGGCGCGTTCAGCCACAATGCATTCCCCTGCGTTATCTATGGGGCGTGTTCAGTCCTGGCTACTTTCCCTACGCTACTCTCTGAAAAATTTAGTAAATTAGTATTAAAAAGGATTAACCCTGCACAGTATGTTTGTTTGTAGATAATCGTTATTTTTTGGTTATTAAAAGTCTTATTGTCAGAGAACAGTAAAATGCTGATTCTAGAGCACTTTCGCCCGAAAACTGTCTGTCTGTCTGTTTTCTCTCTGTCTCTCTCTTCTCTGTCTGTCTGTCTGTTCTGAGGGCAAATTGACTTAACAGGTTTTGTCAGGGGTGCCGGTGATTTCTCTCTCTCTCTTCCGCCCCAGGAAAAGGCGGCTTTTAGGCCACTTTCGCCCAAAAACTCGGTGGTTGAGCAAGTGGGGTAAAAATTGGTAAAATGCTGTTCTCTACAGCCCTGGCAAAAAGAGACCCTGACTCAGTGTTGTGGCGCCATACAGCACAGCACACAGCAACAGTGAACCCCCCCCCCCCCCCCCCCCCCCCCCCCCCCCCCCCCCCCCCCCCCCCCCCCCCCAAACCCCATTGCAGGTGTAAAATTACAAAAACCTTGAAAAAATTGAGACTTTCAAACACTATAGTAAAAGGGGGAGTGGGGCCATACACGACTGTTGAGAACATCACTCACCAACCTGTGAGAACACCACTCACCAGCTGATCGAAGCGTTTTTCCCAAAACCATACACAGCCAGACTATGAGGGGTGGGCTTACCCGACAAGTCTTGATCACAGGTCAGGGAAAGAAAGAATGGTGGAAGAGTGGCGCGGCTGAAGATAAAACTAAAACTTTGAAAAATGAAATTTTCAGCTGCTGGCAAAGAAATATAAATGAAACGATATGAGATATTTCGCCACATACACACGTTACATTATGACCGAATTTCCTTTTAAATGCATCAAGTCTAAATCTAAAAACCCCCCCTTGTGAATAGCCTATGATGATGGTAATTTTTACTGGCACCAAAAAAAGGGTTTTATAGCTTTTTTACGCCGAAGGTCATTAGAAAGATTTCTTCCTTCTTGCTGCATTTTTATTTAAAAATCCCGCAAGTTGTGTTTTTTTTTCTCCCAAAAAATAACATTTCCCTTTTTGTAGGGACAGTGAGATTTGTAGTTTAAAAGAATTGCTATGATTCTTTGCACCCTTTTTTTGCTGTTCGGTCCGCTCATTCATTTGCAGGTAATCCACAATGAGAAGGAACCCAACAGAAATTGGACACTGGTACCACGTAAGACCCGGGAAATGAATTAAGTGAATAATTTCAGTGACAAGTTCCCCTCTTACTTTGTGTTAATTTAATTTAGCGCTTGCAAAACGATTTATATGAAACAGAGACACGGGTAGATTCAGCAGATAATTCAAACCCATTGCAATAGCAACGAGTTCAGCTGTAAATTGAAAAATGTTTTCCGATGTGATAGGATCGTTCCCCCTTTAAGGCGGGATAAAAAAAAGCTGCACCCGTAGACTGTTATCGAAGACCCGAAACCCTCTGTATAGACTTTCAAATGGTTTGAATAATGATTATCTATATGAGAGCAGACAGATGCAGACAGCTGGACCTTCCTCTTTTTGAAATCTAAATAGTCCGTGTCAAAATTGACAGCGATGAGTTCCCATTTAGGGTTTATGCTATCGATAGTGCGGAGCTACATTTTAGGCTTAACACCCGCATTTTTAAACAGATGAGAGTATATGACCATCGTTGTTAGAGAATGTATTCGATGTGCTTTTTAGGGAAATGAATCTCTGATTTTAACTCGATTTCCATAGCAACTGAGTTTGAGTAGAATTAAATTCGTAAATATATTTTGCTGATGAGAGTTTCATCTGTTCTTTAGCGGTAATATACAAATCTCTGCATAGGTTTTTTTTATAGATGACGCATGCCTGGTACACCCAGTGCTAGCTTAAAAGCTTTGCTGTCAACACTGTGTAACTTTTTGATTAAACATTTAGGTGCAGAGAAGAATATTTCCTGCGCATATGTTACTTTTTAAAAGTACCAATGCTGTTGCTAAGTGAATCAGCGTTTAAGTATCCCTTTTCCCCCTGGTCGTTGACTTATTACCTTAAGGATATTCAAACTCTTTTGGCCTTTGTCAATACAGATTCCAAATGGTAACTCCATGACAATTCTGAAGTAAAAAAACACACCTAAAATTTTACATTCTGTTTATATTCAGTAACGATTCATCTATGTTAAAAAAAGGCAGAGAATTGACATCATAACTGCATTAAAAGCATCATGTGCGATTTTTCTGGAGATAGAGTTAATCCGTTTCCAGCCATTAGTTACTTATATTGTCAAGTTCGCTCTGATATAGTCTTTTAATATAATTTACTGAATAGTCGGAGTGTGTTTTTTTCCCGAGTGATTTCATCCACATACAGATGTCATCAGCAACTGCACAAGTTCAACATTTTAGACAACGATTTTGGAAAATCATGAATCAGAATATTAAACAGAATAGGAGCAATTACAGATCCCTGTGGGATTCCCATTTGAAGAGACCTTTTATTAGAATAAGTAGTTACCTATTTTTGTTTGGATAGAAAAACTTTACAGTAATTGTATATGGAACCTGAGAGACCGACTGATCTCAGTTTTTAAGTAACTTTGTATGCCAAACTTGATCGTAAGCTTTTCTTATGTCAAAAAAGGTGGCAAGTACATTTTTTCTTTGGCGAACTGTTGTTTAACTTGTGTTGAAATTCTAATAAGATGATCTATTGTTGATCTACCTTTTCTGAAGCCAGCCTGATTTATCGGTATTATACCGTTCTTTTCACAATGATGTACTAGTCTTTTAAAAATTATTCTTTCCATGAGTTTCCCTACATGCGAAGTCAGAGCAATTGGCCTGTAACTGTTTTTATCAGTCTTTGGTTTCCCTTGTTTGGGGACAGGAACAATAATTGATTGTTTCCAAAGGATGGCATGACGCCTTCTGCCCAGCATGTTGAATAAATGTATGTAGAAAGATTGTAAGATTTTTTGGAAGTGTCTTATCATTTCATTGGAATTGCATCTGGTCCTACTGAAGTTTTATTTGTACTAAGAGATGTAATTACATCATTTATTTCCGCAATTGTAATGGGACATTCAAATAATGATTGCTTCCATAACTGTTCTCAACTCTTCTGTCATTCTTTTCACTAACACCCACACTGTGTCTGTATGCTCTCTCTTTTTCAGACAGACTTTCCATGTTACCACGTTTTGCAAACATTTCTGTAAAAGCTTCGGCCTTATCGTATGTCGAAGGGAACTCATTGTTTTCCAGTTTGATAGGATGCTGAGGTATAATTATTCTAGTTTTCATCTCTTTTACCTTTTCCAGGTTTTCTGAAGATCTTTGCGATCCGAAACATGCGTTTTACAAAATGCGGACCAGTGTGTGTGTGTGTGTGTGTGTGTGTGTGTGTGTGTGTGTGTGTGTGTGTGTGTGTGTCGTGCGTGCGTGCGTGCGTGCGTGCGTGCGTGCGTGCGTGTGTGTGTGTGTGTGTGTGTGTGTGTGTGGTGTGTGTGTGTGTGTACGTGTGGGCGTGTGTGTGTGTGTGTGTGTGTGTGTGTGTGTGTGTGTGTGTGTGTGTGTGTGTGTGTGTGTGTGTGTGTGTTTGTTTCTCCTTCTCTTCCCCGTTTTCCTCCTCCTCCAGTTTCGACAGAAACTGGCAGATAAAGCCTATATATCCGAGGGCATTAATCAGGATGTTAATCCTCAAGAGAATGTGTCCTTCCTTCCGTTTTGCTTCCTCGTGTGTTGTTGTTTACGTGCTGCTGTTCTTCCCAAATTCCAATCTTGTGCAGTATCACGGTGCTGCATTCAGGGCGCCTGGTGTGACTACATAAACAAACATTCTTGTGCAGTATCACGGTACTGCATTCAGGGCGCCTGGTTTGACTAGATAAACAAACATTCTTGTGCAGTATCACGGTACTGCATTCAGGGCGCCTGGTTTGACTAGATAAACAAACATTCTTGTGCAGTATCACAGTACTGAATTCAGGGCGCCTGGCTCGACGAAATCAAGAAACACGGACTGTATCAACAGACCTGTTTCCCACACATTACAGTCAATATTTCAGGCACACGTTTTTAACTTCAAAGATTGTGGAGGGAGTTTCTGCATCAAAGCTGCAACACGATCCACTACACGGTAAAAACTGGCTGACAGTTGAAACAAGTCTGGCGGGTATATTGATTGCAGAATATGTGTGTGAGCGCGCGCGCGCGCGCGTGCGTGTGTGTGTGTGTGTGTGGTGTGTGTGTGTGTGTGTGTGTGTGTGTGTGTGTGTGTGTGTGTGTGTGTGTGTGCGTGCGTGGAGAGGAGAGGAGGCGAAGAGAGAGAGAGAGGAGAGAGAGAGAGAGAGAGAGAGAGAGAGAGAGAGAGGAGAGAGAGAGAGAGAGAGAGAGAGAGAGAGAGAGAGAAGAGAGTAAGAATTCATTAGAATTCCAACCGAACTTGTCGGCTCTGTCTCTCTCTCTCTCTCTCTCTCTCTCTCTCTCTCTCTCTCTCTCTCTCTCTCTCTCTCTCTCTCTCTCTCTCTCTCTCTCTCTCTCTTCTCACTCTCTCTCTCTCTCTCTATCTCTCTCTCTCTCTCTCTCTCTCTCTCTATCTCTCTGCACATCCACACACGTCTTTGTGTGTGTGTGGTGTGTGTGTGTGTGTGTGTGTGTGTGTGTGTGGTGTGTGTGTGTGTGTGTGTGTGTGTGTGTGTGTGTGTGTGTGTGCCTCTGCATCAATCTGCACAGAGAGAGGGAGAGAGAGAGAGAGAGGAGAGAGAGAGAGAGAGAGAGAGAGGAGAGAGAGAGAGAGAGATGAGAGAGAGAGAGAGAAGAGAGAGATTGATTGATTGATTGATTGATCTGTAATACACAAGGATGCAGATTTTAGGCCAAAGCCTAGTCTTACAATCTGTCCTTGTCATGCTTACATTATTTCAGCACATATCATTCATACTGACAATTCAACAGAGTAACATGGTAATCTAATTCTACAACGATAAGCAAACTATTCATAAAAGCACTAATGAGATGGGGGATGGTAAAACAGAAGGAAACTTACAAACAAACAGACAAAACTACAGAGAGAGGGGTCAGAGGAAGGTGGGGAAGAGAGAATGGTAGGTAGGGGGTTGAGAAAGGGGATGGTAGACAGAGTGGGAGTTGGAATGGGCGATTTTAACAGAGTAGATTTTATGTTTAGACGATTTATTCAAAGTATGGTTCACAGAAGACTTTGCAAATGGGAGCTAATCATTGTAATCGAATAATTTAATTACTGAGACATAAAATGTGTATGCAAATGTTCCTTGAAAAGTTTTAAAGTATGCATGTTTTGTAGATTCTGTGGAAGTGAGTTCCAGACATGTTGTCCAGAGCAAGCTAGGTTTGTTTTGTATAGATCAATGCGTGGGTAGGGAAGAAGGAATTTCGTCGAGCCAGAAAAGCTGTTCGATCTTGTAAAAAGGGCATTGATATAACATGCATAGTATCTGTCAAGATTGTAAACATAAATGATGCCTTGCTGAATTCCAATTGCCTATTCAGAGGAAGTATGTTCAACGCTTTTAGTTTTTCGTCTGTTGTTAGAGATACAGCTGGGTGGAGTAGCTTTGCAGCACGTCTATGGAGAGAATTCTGCCTTTTTTTGTGGACGTCACTACTTCCATCCCACACTGTTGAGGCGTAATTGATACGTGACATTATGTGTGCATTGATGAAAAGTTTAAGCACATTACTGTGACGTAGCGCTTTAATTGAGATAACAGGAAAAGGTGTTTTGAGACTGCCTTGCATACGTTATTGAGATGAGATTGCCATTTCAATTCTTTATCTATCGTTAACCCTAAAACACGATGCTCATCTACCTGCTCGATAGAAGTGCCATTCAACTGAAGTTTTAGACAAAGAGGAGTCAACTGGTGTTTTATGGCGGGTAGCTATAATCATAGATTTGGTTTTGGCTGGGTGTATGACCATTGAGTTTGAATGACACCAGTCTGACACGTCGTTTAGACTTTCCTGGAGAGAAGTTTCTATTGTTTGTAGATCACTACCATTCGTTTGGAGTGACGAGTCATCAGCAAATAAATCTGTCGTGACCTTTTCATCTGATACGGACAATGGTAAATTATTGATGAAGATGCAGAATAGTAGGGGGCCTAGTACTGAGCCATGTGTGACTCCATGTTTGACAAAGTCTGAAGCGGAGGTTTTGCCATCAAGCACCACATACTGAGTCCTATCGTTCAAGTATGATTGGAATAATGAGATTGTCGGGGTATGGTTCAAGTAGACAGATAGTTTCTTTTAGAAGTATGGAATGATCAACAAGATTCAAACGCCTTTTTGAAGTCAAGAAAGACAACCTCTGTCATTTTTTTTAAAGTGGCATCAGTTATCGGATCAATGGAGCACCTAAGGCGGTGATTTTTCCCCCCACTGAGGCCGAAATCCACCTCTTCATTTTTGGTGCTTCACACTGTCCTCTTCATCTGCCAAAATAAAAAAAGCAAAAAAAACCAAAAGTAATTTCCACTACTAGTTTTCTTTCTTTTTTGTTTTTCTTTTTTTTTCCTCTCTACGCAGTCCCTTTCACACCATGCGTAGTCTATATGTTCTCTTACAAATGGACATAGTCTTGCTGATCTTAGTGTTTTGGTGTTTGATACAAAATGTCTGGGTTTGTTAATGTTCTAATGTGTGGTGTACTGGCACTCTCACATTGATCATTTACTGCTTATACAAAGAGAACAATATAAATGAAACAAAGGACTTAATACTTAATTATTTTCTTTTTCTTTTTCTTTTTCCTTTTTTTTCTCTTTTTTCGATTTTCCCAAAGAGGAAAGAGAGAGAGAGAGGAGAGAGAGTAGAGAGAGGAGAGAGAGAGAGAGAGGAGAGAGAGAGAGAGAGAGAGAGACAGACAGACAGACAGACAGACAGTGTCTGGGTTTGTTAATGTTCTAATGTGTGGTGTACTAGCACACTCACTCGGATAATGTGTTGCTTATACAAAGGAAACAACATAGATGAGACAGAGGGACTTAATCATTTTCAGTTATTCATTACATACACCCACACACACACTCTCTCTCCCTTCCTCTCTCTCTCCTCTCTCTTCTCTCTCTCTCTCTCTCTCTCTCTCTCAAATATGTTAATAATGGAAACTACCTGTTAAAGACACTATACTAAAGCAAAATTAAGCGCAAGGAACCAATTCCGTATATACACACGCCTGCAAGGATATCATTGGTCCCGATTGCTCGTCTCTCTCTCACTCCCGCTACCCAAGCGCGTGAGAGCTCTTCACGTCACACCACCACTAACAAACAAACAAACAAACAAACACACACACACACACACACACACACACACACACACACCCACACACACACACTCACACACACACACACACACACACACACACACACACACGTGTGTGTGTTTGCGTGTGTGTGTGTGTGTGTTTGTGTGTGTGTGTGTGTGTGGTGTGTGTGTGTGTGGTGTGTGTGTGTGTGTGTGTGTGTGCGCGCGGGCGCGCGCGTGCGTGCGTGTGTATGTGTGGTGTGTAAGATTGAATGCATGAATGAGATCTCTTTATATTTTCCTCAGTTGCAATTGATTTAGAATATGACTGAAATTGGTAGCCTAGATTCCGTTTTTTTTGTAAATGCTTATACACATCTTTGCAGTAATCACAATATGGTTTATTTTCAGTAGCGCATGTCTATCAATATTTTCTTGTCTAAGAATTCCAAAAAGCACAGTTTCTTCAGCAAACACGATTTTTATGTTATATACAGCTAATATGTATTGACTGACAAATTTCCAAAACGAACTAACCTTATGACAATGAAAAAAGAAATGTTCAATGTAATCAATTTCATCATTACAATATGAACAATTTCGATTATCCCTGACTTTCATTTTGCATAGCATTATATTAGTCAGGTATATATTTTGTAGAATTTTCCATTGTAAAACTCTCAGTCTAGTTTCTTTTGTGCACAAGCGGGGTATCTTCCATATATACTGAACAACATTAAAAACGCACCGTTTTGATTTGCCGATTTCCCATTTGGAAAAAATGTGTATTTGGATTTGGTATATTAACACAATTTTTAAGGGACACAGATTCACACTGCCTCGGTTTCTCCGCGCTTGCCAACGTTCGTGTGACGCCCACGTGCAACTCGCCCAAAACACTTTTTTTTGCCACTGGGGCCGAGACTGAACGTAGCTCATCTGTTTCTTTGTCTCAAATGGTGAGTTTGAAGTCATGCCGACTGGAAAACGGTATCAGTTGTCATTCGACCAGGCGAAGTTGTCCGAAAACAATGCCGCGACTGTCTATGCAAGAACGCGAGCGAGCCGCTGGAATGTTGATGGTCGGCATGTCATCAAGAGAGACAGCCAGACAACTGAACTGCAGTCACTCAACAATTGTAAGGCTATCACAACGTTTGACAGCAACTGGTTCCACCACTGATCGGCGTCGAACGGGCCAACCTCGTGTTACCACACCAGCGCAAGATCGATACATTCGACAGCTTCATCTTCGTAATAGATTCCTTACAGCAGCAGAAACATGTCGCCAGGTGGTTGGTCGACGGGGTCCAGTGTCTGGACAAACCGTTCGACGTCGATTGCAAGAATCAAGGCTCAATGCAAGACGCCCTCATGTTGGCCCAGTCCTCACCCGTAGACACCATCAGCAACGCCTGCAGTGGGCCAACCAGCATCTGCCATGGACACGACGTCAGTGGAGAGCTGTGCTGTTCTCTGACGAAAGTCGCTTCACGTTATCTCATGCTGACGGGAGAATGAGGGTCTGGAGGCGTGTCGGGGAACACTACGCCAACTGCTGGGTGTTTGAAGCCGATAGATGGGGAGGGGGCAGTCTGATGGTTTGGGGGGCATTCAGTCATGACTACCGGACACCTCTGTACTTTTTTGACAACCATGTGAATGCCAACACGTACCAGCAGGTGCTGCAGAACCACGTCGTCCCACTGTTTGGCCAGCACCCGGAGCTGCAGTTCTTCCAGCATGATAATGCACGGCCCCACACCGCAAGAGCCACCACTGCGTTTCTCCAGGCGAACAACATTGCCGTGTTGCCCTGGCCATCTCTGTCCCTGACATGGCTCCCATTGAACACGTCTGGGATGAGCTGGGGCGTCTTGTGGCCCGTGGAAGACGTCCACAGACTCTCGATCATTTGAGGCGCGCACTGACCGAGGAGTGGGATGGACTGCTACAGGCGTTCTTGCACAACCTTCTCTACTCCATGAGGAGGCGCTGCCAAGCGTGCATCGGGGCAAATGGCGGACACACTCGGTATTAGAGCTCGCGGACGGACATGCTCGTCGTGGTGTACTTTTTGACAGGGACCCCAGTGAAGTCACCAGCTAATTTCAGATGAATTCGGCCATTCTTGTCAAGAACAGACATTTTGTTTAATTGAAAAATGGATGCGTAATCAAATATGCTTACATTCATTAAATAATTCTGTACTACCAACGTTGTCTGGGTCTTTTGGCAAGCGGTGCGTTTTTAATGTTGTTCAGTATATTTTCATTTAACTCCAGTCCATATTTATTTGACCAAAAACGGGCTGCACATGGTTCTGTGTAACGGAGGGAACACAAAGTTACACGGAAATCCTTGCAAGATATATGTTTTTTGTTACAAAAAAGAGGTGGTTCTGAAAAATCTATATCATATCTATCTTGTTCACTAACCCTAGTAATAAAAGTTTGTGTGGCCGCTGACACTACGTTATACTCTAAGATCCTTGCAGGGGAGGCTCCTATCTTGTTGACCACGTCCTGGTATGAAAACATCCCATTTGGACCGCACATGTCACTAACATTCAGTATTTTGCCTTTATCCAGTCAGGGAAGAAAATGACATTTCCTCGATATTTTATGTGTTGGTTACTCCACAGTAAAGAAGGAAAGGGTGAGATACCTTCATGTTTATTAAGATCTAGCCATGTTTTCAGAGTAATTTTCCAAAAATGTGAATGTATCTTGTCTAAACCTTTGAAAAGTGCGCTTTTAGTATTTGCATAAAAACACGTGACATTCTCACCAAAGGGTAGAAATATTTTTCTCGGAATTAAAGTCCATCTTTCATTGTTTGTGGCTTTACAGATTCTTACAACCCATAACAGGAGAAAAGCAGATTGCATCTGTCTTAGATCTATCATTTTTAATCCTCCTGTTTTATACTCACTGCACATTACGTTTCTTTTAACTTTTTCAAATGCCTTTCGATTACAATGCTTTTTACGCCAGAGAAATCTAAAAAGCATGCGATTTATATCTGATAAGACCTTATTAGGACCAACAAATGTTTGCATAACATAGACCATTTGTGAAATAAGAAATGTTTTAATGATATGTATTTTACCCATTACACTAAGATCTCTTTTTTCCAGGAGTGAATAATTCTCTGAATAATTTCTTTTTTTTTTGCAACCAATTGTCCTCAACTAGAGATGCTGGTTTATCATTCTCATAATAAATACCCAGAATCTTTACTTTATTTTTCCACGTAAAGCCATAACAGCTGTCTGTACTATGTTTTTTACTACCTAGCCACATAGCCGCTGATTTATTTTTATTTATAACCAAACCAGAAAACAAAGAAAAATCATTGAGTATATCTAATGCTTGCACCATGTCATGCTGATCTGTCAAAAATAAGGTAACATCATCTGCATAGAGCGCAATTTTGATTACATTAACTAGCGTATCTCTTGAACCCCCTAGATCAATTCCTCTAATGTTCCTACAGTTTTTCATCTTTATTGCTAGTAGTTCTATAGCCAACACAAAAACTAAGGGAGAAAAAGGACATCCTTGTCGGATTCCTGTCTCAACCGCAAAGTACTCTGATGTCCAGCCAATATACAAAACACGACTACGAGTATCAGCGATTAATACTTGAAACCATCTAATGAATTCTTCCCCAAACCCATACTTTTTGAGAGCTGTTAACATAAAGTCTTTAGATATACTATCAAAAGCTTGTGTATAATCAATGCTTAAAAGCAAACCAGGAATATTTTCTACATTTAAATGATCAATAACATCATCAATTAGTCTCAATAGCGTAGCTGCTCGACGTCCCTTGATATACCCAACCTGATCTTCGCTTACTAAATCTCTAATTACTTGACATAAACGATTTGCCAAACATTTAGACAAAAGCTTATAATCGCTATTCGTTAACGAAATTGGTCTCCAGTTTTTTAAAACATTTCTAGGTAGATCTTTGCCTTTGTGAATTAATGAATGTGATGACTGCTTTTCTCTGAGAAGGAGAAAGTGTCCCTTCTCAAATGCAGAGTTAAGTGATGATGTTAACAAACTTTTTATATGACCCCAAAATACTTTTAAAAACTCTGTTGTAAGCCCATCACTTCCCGGCGAAGAACCATTTTTGAGGGCTTTAAGAGCTGTTAGTAGTTCATTCTCTGTCAAGTTGCCTTCACAACTATCCTTCTGAGAGTCAGAAAGCTGTGGCACTGAAGTATCAGATATAAAGCTATCTACCATTTGTTCCATGTTTCCTGCTGTTACCTTTTTCTTGTACAACTTCGAATAATAGTCTCGCTGCATTTTCATTATTTCTGACTGTTGTGTAACTAACCTACCATTTTCATCACAAAGTTCTTCTATCATCTTTGAATTTGCTCTTGATTTTTCCAAGTTTAAAAATATTTTGTGTTTTTTCCCCCCTCTTCAATCCATTTCATTCTAGATCTTACCTGTGCTGCACGTGCTTTATAAGTTTCCAATAATTCTAATTCTTGCAGTAAGTGCTGTCGCTGATTTTGATAATGAATATCGTTAGGGTTTTTTGCAATATTAATATCTATATCGTTTAACTTACCTTGAATTTCTACTAACTTATTTCTTCTGTCGATGCTCTTACCTTTAGCATAAATTATTGTAAAACTCTTAATCTTCAGTTTTAGGATTTCCCATTCCATTTGAAAATCGATGTTTTCGTGCATATGTGATTTATGATCGTCAATCAAACTATTTATCTGTGTGACAAAGTTTAAGTCATTCAATAATGAATTATTGAACTTCCACAGCCCAGGTCCCCTCTCAAAGCTTGAGAATTTCAATTTGATGGAGCAACCTCTGTGATCTGTGAAAGGGACAGAATGATTATGGCAGTCTATTGTTTTATCAAACAAATCATCATTGGATATGAAATAATCCAATCGGCGTGCAATAAAAGGAGACGTCTTATGCCATGTAAATTCCTTTACATCCGGATGAAACAGTCTCCAGGTATCATACAGGTCATGGCTTTTTATTAAATCATTAAATTTCTTTACTGTGCCCTCTGCATGTTTTTCTCCAGAGATGATATCCGAATCATTATCTAATACGCAGTTGAAATCCCCCCCCCCCCCCCCCCCCAATCAACAAGTGCTCTGACTGAACATTAGAGATAACATCTCCCAGGTCATCAAAGAAAGTATTCTTTTCATAGTCATTATTTGGAGCATACACATTCACAATGACCACTTTTTATGCTGAATTTCTATTTCAATGGCCAAAATTCGTCTTCAATTGAACACTATCTTGTAATTATCAACCACATTGCATCGAAATAAAACAACTTGACCACAACTATGTGATGTATAACTTAATAGTTCACCTTTGCCCCATTCTCTTTTCCATTGCTCATAAACATCATCAGTGATATGTGTTTCTTGCAAACAAATTATATCGTACTTTTTCTCTTTCAAGTGTTTAAACGGTGATTTTCTTTTCCAACACGAGCGCAGACCCCGTGAATTTAATGAAAAAACGGTCAATCCGGAGCCACAAGCCTGAAAGGAAAGTCCGTAATCCAAGCCATTATCAAATCCAAACGCAAAGCCGTAAACAAAGTCCGTGTAACGCGCATTAGTCGTCTCCGTCAGGTCAAACCGGCACACTCGGTGAAGATTCACCCACCGTCTCCCCCACCTTTACTCTGCCCACTCGACACGGAGCGTTCAGGTGAGGGCCGCGAACAGGTGAGCATTTTAGCCTTTGGCCCGTGAATCCTCGTCACCTGACCTCTGTCGCTTACCTCCGGAGCTGCGTGAACGCTGGTCCTTCTCACGTACACTGTATTGCCGGATAAATTCCCGCGGCGTAGGTAAGAACGAATCTTTGCCAGTGTCGGTTCCATCAGTTTGAGTTTCGGGAACCACATCTGTCATAGAGTCTTCAAAGACATCTTCCCCATCCTCAAACAAATTTGCCCCTACCTTCTCATCCTCTGACTGCTGGCTCTCACCTGTGAGCCTGACATCTTCTGTACGCTCAATCTGAGCACATACCTCTGTTTCAGGGATAGGTTCGCTCACCTGGGGTCAGAGAAAGTGCCACAGGCCGGATCACCACGCTTGTGGCCACTCTGCAAGCAGTCCCTGCAAGTCACCAGATTCTGACACTGGTGACGGTGGTGTCCTGACTGCAGGCAGTTAGAGCACACAGGGCTCCGTGACACCTTGGGCTGCTCCTTGTGGTAGAGGCGAGCAGTGAAACTACCACCCTTTACAAACCTGTCCAGTGGTACTAATGGGCGGTTAATAAACACAAAGCGTCGACCTGTAATAAAACGGGTTAGCTTTCCGTCGCTGTCCCTGATCTTCTCCATTAGGAGAGAAGATCTGAGAACACAACCCAGTCTGACAACAGCACTCTCGATATCATCATTGGACACTGAGACTGGAAGATCTGCGATAAACAGTTTTGTAGCCGGAACTTCAACACCATCGCTCCCCTCAAAATGAAAGGATTCTTGTCAAAAAGAGACACAGTACATCCATTTACCACAATCCCCTCAATCAAAGTTGAGTCCTGGCCGCTCGAGACAAGGGGTAGATCCTCCAGAAACCTTTAATGCACTGAGCACCATATACTGTTTCCTTGCCGCACACTCTTTTGGCAGCCAAACCAACGTCTAATTCAGAAAAAAAACTATCTTTACTTAAATTAATAGTTTTAACAACAAAAGGTAAGTCTTTATGCTTAAAAAAAAAACAGGCTCCACTCGCTGTGAGACAGCCTTTGTGAAAAAAACAACAACAAACAAACAGAATCGGGGATGGAAGGGGTGGGGGACAACAAAAAAAAGGACACGGAAGAAAATGGCTGAATTCGTTGGGCTGGAGTTACATCACATCACAAACTGCACGTGCAAAAGGTAAATCAAAAGGAAAAGAAAAGCACAAACCGTTTCAAGGCGAATCCAATGGAGAAAAAAAAAAAAAAAAACCCACAAACTTCGGAATAAGCAAAACACCAAAATATCAAAACAATGCACCAGAACTAGAAAGTCCCACCACAAACCATCAGGATCATCATGCTTAGGCTCAAAGACTGTTACCTACATTTTATATTATTTGCATAATGTCTTTAGTTCTACAGCAACTTTTTTTCCCCCCACACTTTCGTTTGGTTGCATTTACTACTCTTCGCTGGCTGCTCTGGGGGTGCTATTGGATTCTTTTTTGCACCCATGGTGGTGAGAACACCACAGTATTATGGACTGTGGTGTGTCTCTATTTGACGCCGGGAGCGCAGACACAACCAGCCGTGTCTCCCTGATGAGTCCCGATCCAGCGGGCGAAAGGCCTCGGAGCAGGCAATACAAATATATCTGCCTTCAAAAGGGATTGCGATGGTTCCCTTATGCAGCTAGTGAGGAGTTTTCATATCTGTAACTTTTTTTTTTTTAATTTCATTTTCCCAGTTTCTCCATCTTCAAACTCCCCTCCCCTCAAGTCCAAATCTTTGCCAGACAGTTCAGTTGTTGGCCTGCGCTTGTTTTTCCCCCAGTATTAGATTGTTCGTCTATGTATTTGTCTGACTTTATTCAAGTTTAAAAGGCCGTGCCAGTCTTGAATAAAAGTTATTCTGTGTTAGGTTACCTTATGGGAGCAAAACATACCCCACTTGTTTACTGTTATCGTTTACTGTTCCCTACCTTATTTCATTTCCGATTTGCTTTGATTAAATTGAGGTTATTTGTAGTTGTTTCTGTCCGTCTGTGTGTTTGTCTTTTGATCTCCCTTGCATCTTTGGGTGGATCCTCAGGCGTAGGCTCAAAGACTGTCCCCTACATTTTGTATTATTTGCATAATGTCTAGTTCTACAGCAACTTTTTTCCCTCCCCACACTTTCGTTTGGTTGCATTTACTACTCTTCGCTGGCTGCTCTGGGGGTGCTATTGGATTCCTTTTTGCACCCATGGTGGTGAGAACACCACAGTATTATGGACTGTGGTGTGTCTCTATTTGACACCGGGAGCGCAGACACAACCAGCCGTGTCTCCCTGATGAGTCCCGATCCAGCAGGCGAAAGGCCTCGGAGCAGGCAATACAAATATATCTGCCTTCAAAAGGGATTGCGATGGTTCCCTTATGTGAGGAGTTTCATATCTGTAACTTTTTTTTTTTTTTTTTTTTTTTAGAATTTCATTTTCCAGTTTCTCCATCTTCAAACTCCTCCCCTCAGTCCAATCTTTGCCAGAGTTCAGTTGTTGTGCCTGTGCTTGGTTTCTCCCACAATTGATTGTGTCTCTAGTATTTGTCTGACTTATTCACTTTAAAAGGCTGTGCAGTCTTGAATAAAATTATTCTGTGTTAGGTTTCCTTATGGGAGCAAACATACCCCACTTGTTTACTGTTTATCGTTTACTGTCCCTACGTGTATTGATTCTATTTTCCGATTTTGCTTGATTAAACTGAGGTTATTTGATGTTGTCCTTTTGTCGCGGGTGCTTTGCACTATCCCTTGCATCTTGGTGGATCCTCGGGCGAAGGCTCAAAGATGTCCTACCCTTAATATTTTGCATAATGCTTTAGTTTTAGCAGCTAGCATTTTTTCCTCCATTCTTTGGTTTTGCATTTTTTATTTCACTTTCCTGCTCTCTGGGTTGCATTGGATTCCTTATTGCACTCAGGTGGTGGAACATCCAGTATTATGGACTGTGGTGTGTCCTATTTGACGCGGGAGCGCAGACATACCGACTTTATTCTCCCGAGAGTCCCGATCCGCGTGCGAATAAGGCCTTTGAGCAGGCAATTACAATATGATCTGCCTTCAAAGGGATTTGCGATGGTTTTCCTTATGACTAGTGAGATTTTCATATCTGTAACTTTTTGTTTTTTAAATTTCATTTTTCAGTTTTCTATTTCTAAATCCCCCCTCTAGTCCTAAATCTTTGCCAGACAGTTCAGTTGTTGGCCTGCGCTTTGTTTTCCCGCACTATTAGTTGTTTTATTGATATGTTTTGTCTAGACTTTTTCCAACCTTTCAGTTTGTGCCATCTTGAATAAAAGTCTTCTGGTGTTAGGTTTCCTTATGGGGCAAAACAACCCACTTGTTACTGTTTATCGTTTACTGTGTCCTACCTCATTTCTCCGAGTTGCTATTGTTAAATCGAGGTTACTTGATTGTTTCTGTCCGTCTGGTGAGTTTGTCTTTTGATCTCCCATGCATCTTTGGTGACCAAGGGAGGTCAAAGACTTCCACTAGCATTTTTATATTTGCATAATGTCTTTAGTTTAAGAACTTTTTTTCCTCCCACCTTTCGATTGTTGCCACTTATAACTTTCGCTGCTGCTCTGGGGTGCATTGGATTCTTTTTTGCCCCTATGTGGTGAGAACACCACAGTATTATGGACTGTGGTGTGTCTATTTGACGCCGGGAGCGCAGCACAACCATCCGTGTCTCCCTGATGTGTCTCGATCAGCGGTCGAAAGGCCTCGGGGCATACAAATATATCCTCTCAAAAGCATTGTCGATGGTTTACCTTTGCACTAGTATTGATTGCTTGATTTTCAATCGTAATTTTTTTTTTTTCAATTTGCCTTTTCCCGTTTTCTCCATCTTCAAATGTGACCTCGCCCTCAAGTCCAAATTTGCCAGACAGTTTTATTGTTTGGCTCTGCTTTGTTTTTCCCACATAGACTTGCTTCCCTCCATTATTTTCTACTTTATTCAAGTTTAAAGGCTGCCAGTCTTGGATAAATGTTTCTTGTTAGGTTTCCTTATGGGAGCAAAACTACCACTTGTTTACTGGTTTCGTTATGTTCCCACCTAATTCATTTCCGATTTTGCTTTGATTGAATTGAGGTTATGTTGAGTTGTTCTGTCCGTCTGTGTGATTGTTTTTGATTCCATTGCATCTTTGGGTTGAACCTCAGGCGTACGCTCAAAGACTGTCCCTACATTTTATATTATTTGCATAATTCTTTAGTTTCTACAGCAACTTCCAACCCCCCCCCCCCCCCAACCCCCACTTCGTCGTTTGGTTGCATTTACTCTGTTCGCTGGCTGCTCATGGGGGTGCTATTGGATTCTTTTTTCACCCATTAGGTGAGAACACCAGTCTATGGAACTGTGGTGTTTATTTGATGCCTGAGGCGCAGACAACAACCAGCCGTGTCTCCTGATGAGTCCCTCCACGTCGACCATTATTTCGTTATCTTATATATATTGCCTCAAAGGGTATTGCGTCGTTCCGTGTTTGCTAGTGGATTTTCATATTGTAACATTTTTTTTTTAATGTAGTCAATTTCTCTTTCTCCATTTCAAATTCCTCCTCAATCAAATCTTTCCAGTTACAGTTCAGTTGTTGGCCTCCCCTTTTTTTCCCACTTTAGATTGTTCGTCTAGTGATTTGTCTGATTTATTCAAGTTTTAAAAGCTGTGCCGTCTTGAATAAAGTTATTATGTGTTGGTTTCCTTATGGGAGCAAAACATCCCCACTGTTTTGTTTATCGCTTTATGATCCCTACCTCATGCATTTCCGATTTTGCTTTGATTAAATTGAGGTTATTTGAGTTGTTTCGTCCGTCCTGTGTTTGTCTTTTGATTCCCTTTCATTTTGGTGATCTCAGCGTTAGGCTCAAAGTCGTCCCTTACTTTATATTATCTTGCATAATGTCTTTCCTTTCAGCAACTTTTCCTCCCCACACTTTCGTTTGGCTGCTTTATCCTTCGCTGGTCTGGGGGTGCTATTGGATTTCTTTTTTGCACCCATGGTGGTGAAACGCCAGTATTGGACTTGGATGTTCTCTATTTGTGCCTGGGCACAGACAAACCCTTGTTCCTGTTATGTAGTCCCTCCTCGGTGCAAATGGCCTCGGACGGGCAATCAAGTTATTCCTTCAAAAGGGATTGCGATGGTTCCCTTATGCAGCTGTTGGATTTTCATATCGTTACTTTTTTTTCTTGTTTTGTTTAGAATTTCTTTCCTCCATTTTTCATTTCAATTCTTCCCCTCCCCCCAAGTCCAAATCTTTCCCAACAGTTCAGTTGTTGGCCTGCCTTTGTTTTCCCTATTAGATGTTCGTCATGATTTTTCTGACTTATTCAAGTTAAAAGGCGTGCCAGTTTGAATAAGTCTTCTTTTGTAGGTTTCCTTATGGGAGCAAAACATACCCCTGTTTATGTTTACGTTTACGGTCCACCTCATTTCCATTTCCGATTTGCTTTGTTTAAATTGAGGTTATTTGATGGTTTCCTTGTCCAGTCTGTGAGGTTTTCTTTTGATCTCCCTTGCATCTTTTGGTTGGATTCTCAGGCCGTAGGCTCCAAAGACTGTCCCCTCACTTTAATCAAATTTTGCCATTTAGTTCTACGCACTTTTTTCTCCCCACACTTTGTTGTTGCTTTTATTATCTGATTCGCTGGCTGCTCTGGGTGCTATTGGATTCCTTTTTGACCCTGTGGTTACGATCCCGTATTAGGACTCCATTGTTTGTAGTTGTGTTCCTATTTGACGCCGGTGGCAGACTACCATCCGTTCTTCCTGATGAGTCCCGATCCAGGGCGAAAGGCCTCGGAGCAGGCAATAAATATATCTGCCTTGCAAAAGGGTTTGCGATGGTTCCCTTATGCAGCTAGTAGGAGTTTTCATTCTGTAACTTTTTTTTTTTAATTTATTTTCCCATTTTCTATCTTCCAAACCTCATCCCTGAAGTCCAAATTCTATTGCCGGACATGGGTTCATTGATTGGTTGCGCTTGCTATTTCCCACTATTAGATTGTTCGTTATGTATTGTGTGTCTGACTTTATCAGTTAAAAGCTATGCCAGTCTTGAATAAAGTTATTCTGGTTAGGTTCCTTATGGGAGCAAAACATACCCACTTGTTACGATTTATCGTTTACTGTTCCCTTCAAGTTCATTTCCATTTGCTTTGATTAAATTGAGGTTATTTGTAATTGTTTCTGTCCGTCTGTTGTTTGTCTTTTATTCCCTTGCATCTTGGTGGAATCCTCAGGCGTAGGTCCCAAAGTTCTGTCCTATATTTTTGTATTTGCATAATTGTCCTTATTTTACAGACTTTTCTTCCTCCCACATTTTCGTTTGGTTGCATTTACTACTTCCTGGTACTAAAGGTGCTATTGGTTATTTTTTGAGCAACCCCATGGTGTGAGAACATCACAGTTTATGGACTGTGTGTGTTCTCATTTTGACGCTGGGAATGGTAACACCGCGTTGTTCCTGATGAGTCCGATCCAGCGGGCTGAAAGTTGCTCTGGGCGCATACAAGTATATCTGCCTTCAAAAGGATTCAGTTACTTATGCGCTAGTGGAGTTTTCATATCTAACTTTTTTTTCCCTTCCTTTTTTTTGAATTTCATTTTCCCAGTTCTCCTCTTCAAACTCCCCTCCTCAAGTCAATTTTTGCCAGACAGTTCAGTTGTTGGCCTGCGCTTTTTTTCCCCTATTAGATTGTTCGTCTATATATTTGTCTGACTTTATTCAAGTTTAAAGGCCGTGCCAGTCTTGAAATAAGTTGATTCGGATAGTTTCCTTATGGGAGTAAAACATACCCAGTGTTTACTTTATCGTTTAGTGTTCCCTACCTCATTTCATTCGATTTGCTCTGATTAAATTGAGGTTATTTGTATTTTTCTGCCGTCTGTGTGTGTCTTTTGATCTCCTTGCATCTTTGTGTGGTCCTCAGGCTAGCTCAAAGACTGTCCCTACCCTTATATTATTTGCATAATGTCTTTAGTTTTACAGCAACTTTTTTCTCCCCACACTTTCGTTTGGTTGCATTTACTACTCTTCGCTGGCTGCTCTGGGGGTGCTATGTGATTCTTTTTTGCACCCATGGTGGTGAGAACACCACAGTATTATGGACTGTGGTGTGTCTCTATTTGACGCCGGGAGCACAGACACAACCAGCCGTGTCTCCCTGATGAGTCCCGATCCAGCGGGCAAAAGGCCTCTGAGCAGGCAATACAAATATACTGAACAACATTAAAAACGCACCGTTTTGATTTGCCGATTTCCCATTTTGAAAAAATGTGAATTTGGATTTGGTATATTTACACAATTTTTAAGGGACACAGATTCACACTGTCTCGGTTTCTCCGCGCTTGCCAACGTTCGTGTGACGCCCACGTGCAACTCGCCCAAAACAATTTTTTTGCCACTGGGGCTGAGACTGAACGTAGCTCATCTGTTTCTTTGTCTCAAATGGTGAGTTTGAAGTCATGCCGACTGGAAAACAGTATCAGTTGTCATTCGACCAGGCGAAGTGGTCCGAAAACAATGCCGCGACTGTCTATGCAAGAACGCGAGCGAGCCATTGGAATGTTAATGGTCGGCATGTCATCGAGAGAGACAGCCAGACAACTGAACTGCAGTCACTCAACAATTGTAAGGCTATCACAACGTTTGGCAGGAACTGGTTCCACCACTGATCGGCGTCGAACGGGCCAACCTCGTGTTACCACACCAGCGCAAGATCGATACATTCGACAGCTTCATCTTCGTAATCGATTCCTTACAGCAGCAGAAACATGTCGCCAGGTGGTTGGTCGACGGGGTCCAGTGTCTGGACAAACCGTTCGACGTCGATTGCAAGAATCAGGCTCAATGCAAGACGCCCTCATGTTGGCCCAGTCCTCACCCGTAGACACCGTCAGCAACGCCTGCAGTGGGCCAACCAGCATCTGCCATGGACACGACGTCAGTGGAGAGCTGTGCTGTTCTCTGACGAAAGTCGCTTCGCGTTATCTCATGCTGACGGGAGAATGAGGGTCTGGAGGCGTGTCGGGGGAACGCTACGCCAACTGCTGCGTGTTTGAAGCCGATAGATGTGGAGGGGGCAGTCTGATGGTTTGGGGGGCATTCAGTCATGACTACCGGACACCTCTGTACTTTTTTGACAACCATGTGAATGCCAACACGTACCAGCAGGTGCTGGAGAACCACGTCGTCCCACTGTTTGGCCAGCACCCGGAGCTGCAGTTCTTCCAGCATGATAATGCACGGCCCCACACCGCAAGAGCCACCGCTGCGTTTCTCCAGGCGAACAACATTGCCGTGTTGCCCTGGCCATCTCTGTCCCCTGACATGGCTCCCATTGAACACGTCTGGGATGAGCTGGGGCGTCTTATGGCCCGTGGAAGACGTCCACAGACTCTCGATCATTTGAGGCGCGCACTGACCGAGGAGTGGGATGGACTGCCACAGGCGTTCTTGCACAACCTTGTCTACTCCATGAGGAGGCGCTGCCAAGCGTGCATCGGGGCAAATGGCGGACACACTCGGTATTAGAGCTCGCGGACGGACATGCTCGTCGTGGTGTACTTTTTGACAGGGACCCTAGTGAAGTCACCAGCTAATTTCAGAGGAATTCGGCCATTCTTGTCAAGAACAGACATTTTGTTTAATTGAAAAATGGATGCGTAATCAAATATGCTTACTTTCATTAAATAATTCTGTACTACCAACGTTGTCTGGGTCTTTTGGCAAGCGGTGCGTTTTTAATGTTGTTCAGTATATATCTGCCTTCAAAAGGGATTGCGATGGTTCCCTTATGCAGCTAGTGAGGAGTTTCATATCTGTAACATTTTTGTTTTTTAAATTTCAGTTTCTCAGTTTCTCCATCTTCAAACTCCCTCCCCTCAAGTCCAAATCTTTGCCAGATAGTTCAGTTGTTGGCATGCGCTTGGTTTTCCCCCACTATTAGATTGTTCGTCTATGTATTTGTCTGACTTTATTCAAGTTTAAAAGGCTGTGCCAGTCTTGAATAAAAGTTATTCTGTGTTAGGTTTCCTTATGGGAGCAAAACATACCCACTTGTTTACTGTTATCGTTTACTGTTCCCTACCTCATTTCATTTCCGATTTTGCTTTGTTTAAATTGAGGTTATTTGTATTTGTTTCTGTCCGTCTGTGAGTTTGTCTTTTGATCTCCCTTGCATCTTTGGGTGGAACCTCAGGCGTAGGCTCAAAGACTGTCCCCTACATTTTATATTATTTGCATAATGTCTTTAGTTCTACAGCAACTTTTTTTCCTCCCCACACTTTCGTTTGGATGCATTTACTACTCTTCGCTGGCTGCTCTGGGGGTGCTATTGGATTCTTTTTGCACCCATGGTGGTGAGAACACCACAGTATTATGGACTGTGGTGTGTCTCTATTTGACGCCGGGAGCGCAGACACAACATCCGTGTCTCCCTGATGAGTCCCGATCCAGCGGGCGAAAGGCCTCGGAGCAGGCAATACAAGTATATCTGCCTTCAAAAGGGATTGCGATGGTTCCCTTATGCAGCTAGTGAGGAGTTTTCATATCTGTAACTTTTTTTTTTTTTTTTTAATTTCATTTTCCAGTTTCTCCATCTTCAAACTCCCCTCCCCTCAAGTCCAAGTCTTTGCCAGACAGTTCAGTTGTTGGCCTGCGCTTGTTTTTCCCAGACTATTAGATTGTTCGTCTATGTATTTGTCTGACTTTATCAAGTTTAAAAGGCTATGCCAGTCTTGAATAAAGTTATTCTGTGTTAGGTTTCCTTATGGGAGCAAAACATACCCTACTTGTTTACTGTTTATCGTTTACTGTTCCCTACCTCATTTCTTTTCCGATTTTGCTTTGATTAAATTGAGGTTATTTGTATTTGTTTCTGTCCGTCTGTGTGTTTGTCTTTTGATCTCCCTTTCATCTTTGGGTGGATCCTCAGGCGTAGGCTCAAAGACTGTCCCCTACATTTTATATTATTTGCATAATGTCTTTAGTTCTACAGCAACTTTTTTTCCTCCCCACACTTTCGTTTGGTTGCATTTACTACTCTTCGCTGGCTGCTCTGGGGGTGCTATTGGATTCCTTTTTCCACCCATGGTGGTGACAACACCACAGTATTATGGACTGTGGTGTGTCTCTATTTGACGCCGGGAGCGCAGACACAAACCAGCCGTGTCTCCCTGATGAGTCCCGATCCAGCGGGCGAAAGGCCTCGGAGCAGGCAATAACAAATATATCTGCCTTCAAAAGGGATTGCGATGGTTCCCTTATGCAGCTAGTGAGGAGTTTTCATATCTGTAACTTTTTTTTTTTTAATTTCATTTTCCCAGTTTCTCCATCTTCAAACTCCCCTCCCTCAAGTCCCAAAACTTTTGCCAGCAGTTCGTTGTTGGCCTGCGCTTGTTTTTTTCCCACATTAGATTGTCGTCTATGTATTGTCTGATTATTCAAGTTTAAAAGGCTATGCCAAATCTTGAATTAAAAGTTTATTTTGTTTAGGGTTTTCTTATGGGGGCAGAAACTAACCCCACTTGTTTACTGTTTACGTTTTTCTGTTCCCTACCTTATTTCATTTCCGATTTTGCTTTGGATTAAATGAGGTTATTTGTAGTTGTTTCTGTCCGTCTTGTTTGTCTTGTTGCTCCCCTTTCTCTTGGGTGGAACCTCCCGGGCGTACGCTCCCAAAAACGTCCCTACATTTATATTATTTTCATATGTCTTTAGTTCACAGCAATTCCCCCCCCCCCCCCCACACCTTTTGTTTGTTGCATTTACTACTTTCGCTGCTGCTCTGGGGGTGCATTGGATTCTTTTTTGCACCAGGTGGTGGGAAAACCCAGTTTTTGGTGTGGTGTGTCTCTATTTGACGCCGGGGCGCAGACAACCGCCCTGTTCTCCTGAGAGCCGACCAGCGGCGAAAGGGCCCCGGACAGGCATATCAAAATATTTCCTTCAAAGGATTGCGATGGTTCCCTATGCAGCTAGTGAGGAGTTTTCATATCTGTAACATTTTTTTTTTATTCATTTTCTCAGTTTCTCCATCTTCAAACTCCCTCCCTCAAGTTTAAATCCCTTTGCCAGACAGTTCAGTTTTTGGCGCGCTTGTTTTTCCCCACTATTAGTTGTTCTCTATGTATTTTCTGACTTTATTCAAGTTTAAAAGGCTGTTTCCAGTCTTGAATAAAGTTATTATTTTAGGTTTCCTTTGGGAGCAAACATACCCCACTTGTTTACTGTTTTATCGTTTACTGTCCTACCTCATTTCATTCCGATTTTTACTTTGATTTAAATTGAGGTATTTGTAGTTGTTTCGTCCGTCTGTGTTTGTCTTTTGATCTCCCTTGCAAAATTTTTGGGGGGATCCTCCCGGCGTGGGCTCAAAGTCTGTCCCCCACATTTTATTTATTTGCATAATTCTTTAGTTTTACAGCAACTTTTCTTCCCCCCACACTTTCGTTGGTTGCATTTACTCTCTTCGCTGGCTGCTCTGGGGGTGCTATTTGGGTTCTTTTTTGCAACCTGGTGGGGAGAAACACCACAGTATTAGGACTGTGGGGTGTTCTATTTGGGCGCCGGGAGGCCAGACACAACCAGCCGGTCTCCCCGATGGTTTCCCATCCAGCTGCCGAAGGCCTCGGATGGGCAATACAAGTTAGCTGCTTTTTTAAAGGGGTTGCATGGTCACCTTATGCAGCTAGTGAGGAGTTTTCATACTGGGAACTTTTTTTCTTCTTTTTTTTAGAATTTCATTTTCCCAGTTTCTCCCACTTCAAACTCCCTCCCCTCAAGTCCCAAAACTTTGCCAGACGTTCAGTTGTTGGCCCTGCGCTTTGTTTTCCGCACTATTAGATTGTTCTATGTATTTGTTGACTTTATTCAAGTTTAAAAGGCTGGCAGTCTGAAATAAAAGTCATTCTGTGTTAGGTTTCCCTTTTGGGGCTAAACATACCCACTTGTTTACTGGTTTATCGTTTACTGTTCCTACCTCATTTCATTTCCCCATTTTGCTTTGTTTAATTGAGGTTATTTGTATTGTTTCTGTCGTCTGTGGTTTTCTTTTGATTTTCCCTTTGCATTTTTTGGGTGGATCCTCAGCGTAGGGTCAAAAACTGTCCCTTCATTTTTATTATTTGCATAATTGTCTTTAGTTCTACAGCAAACTTTTTTTCTCCCACACTTTCGTTTGGTTGCAATTTCTACTGTTCCGGGCTTGGGGTGCTATTGGATTCCTTTTTGCACCCATGGTTGGGGACAACACCACAGTTATATGGACTGTGTGTGTTCTATTTGACGCGGGAGCGCAGAACAACATCCGTGTCTCCCTGATGAGTCCGATCCAGCGGGCGAAAGGCCTCGGGGGCAGGCATACAAATATATCGCCTTCAAAAGGATTTCGATGGTTCCCTTATGAGCTAGTGAGGAGTTTTCATATCTGTAACTTTTTTTTTTTTTTAATTTCATTTTTCCAGTTTCTTCCATCTTCCAAACCTCCCCTCCCTCAAGTCCAATCTTTGCCAGACGTTCAGTTTTGGCCTGCGGGTTGTTTTTTTTTCCCCCCCTATAGATTGTTCGTCTATGTTTGTCTGACTTTTTCAAGTTAAAAGGCTTGCCCGTCTTGAATAAAAGTTATTCTGTGTGGGTTTCCTTATGGGAGCAAAACATACCCACTTGTTTACTGTTATCTTTTACTGTCCCTACCTTATTTCATTTCCGATTTTGCTTGATTAAATTTAAGGTTATTTGAGTGTTTCTGTCCGTCTGTTGTTTTGTCTTGTGATCTCCCTGCATTTTGGGTTGGAACTCAGGCGTACGCTCAAAGACTGTCCCCTACATTTTTTATTATTTGATAATGTCTTTAGTTTTCTACAGGCAATTCCCCCCCCCCACCTTTCTTGGTTCATTTACTACTGTTCGCTGGCCCGCTTGGGGTGCTATTGGAAATTCTTTTTTGGCCCAGGTTTGGGGGAACACCGCATATTAGGACTGTGGTGTGTCTCTATTTGCGCGGGGAGCGCAGGACCCCAAAAACCCTCCGTTTCCCTGATGAGTCCCGATCAGGGCGAATAGCCTCGGAGCGGCAATACAAATTATCTGCCTTCAAAAGGTTGCGATGGTTCCCTTAGCAGCTAGTGAGGAGTTTTAATCTGTAACCCTTTTTTTTAATTCATTTTTTCAGTTTTCCCTCTCAAACCCCTCCTCTCCAAATCTTTTCCAGCAGTTCATTTTGGCCTGGCTTGTTTTTCCCCCATATTAGATTGTTCGTCTATGTATTGTCTGACTTTATTCAAGTTTAAAAGGCGTGCCAGTCTTGAATAAATTTATTTTGTGTTAGTTTCCTTATGGGAGCAAAAACATACCCACTTGTTTACTGTTATCGTTTATGATCCCTCCTCATTTTATTTCCGATTTTGCCCTTTTTTAAATTGAGGTTATTTGTAGTTGTTCTGTCCCTCTGTGTGTTTGTCTTTGACTCCTTGCATCTTTGGTGGATCCTGGGTTAGCTCAAAGTCTGTCCCCACATTTTATATTATTTGCATAATGTCTTTAGTTTACAGCAACTTTTCTTCCTCCCCACACTTTCGTTTGGTTGCATTTACTAAATCTTCGCTGGCTGCTTGGGGGTGCTATTGGATTCTTTTTGAACCTGGTGGTGAGAACACCACAGGATTATGGACTGTGGTGTGTCTCTTTTGATCCGGGAGGCAGAACACCAGCGTTGTTCCCTTGATTCCGATCCAGCGGCGAAAAGGGCCCGGAGCGGGGAATTTCAAGTATATCTGCCTTCAAAGGGATTGCGATGGTTACCTAATGCAGCCCAAGTAGGAGTTTTCATATCTGTAAATTTTTTTCTTCTCTTTTTTTAGAAATTCATTTTCCCGGTTCTCCATCTTCAACTCCCCTCCCTCAAGTCAAATCTTGCCAGACAGTTTTGTTTGGCCTTTCGCTTGTTTTTCCCCACTATTAGATTGTTCGTCTTGTATTTGTCTGACTTATTCAGTTTTAAAAGGCTTTTGCCAGTCTTGAATAAAAGTTATTCTGTGTTAGGTTTCCTATGGGAGCAAAAAATACCCATTGTTTACTGTTTATCGTTTTTCTGTTCCCTACCTATTTCATTCCGATTTTCTTTGATAAATTTTGGGGTTTTTTGTAGTTGTTCTGTCCGTCGTGTTTGTCTTTTATTCCCTTGCATTTGGGTGGAACCCTCAGGCGTAGCTCAAAGACATGTCCCCTACATTTTCAAATTTTCATAATTGTCTTTTGTTACAGCAACTTCCCCCCCCTCCCCACACTTTGTTTGGTTGCATTACCATGTTCGCTGGCTGCTCGGGGTGGGTATTGGATTCTTTTTGCACCCATGTGGTGAGAACACCACAGTATTATGGACTGTGGTGGTCCTATTTGGGCGCCGGGGGCGCAGACACAAAAAGCCGTTCTCCCCGTGATTTCCCGATCCGCGGGGCGAAAGGCCCCGGGGGGGCAATACAAATAATCTCCTTTAAAGGATTGCATGGGTTTCCCCTTTGAGCTAGTGAGGGTTTTCATTCTGTAAACATTTTTTTTTTAAATTTCATTTTTTCAGTTTCTCCCCTTTTTAAACCCCTCCCCCAATTCAAATCTTTGCCGACAGTTCAGTTGTTGGCCCGGCTTGTTTTTTCCCCCCCTATTAGATTTTTGTCTAGTATTTTTTCTTTTACTTTTTTCAAGTTTAAAAGGGTGTGCCAGTCTTGATAAAAATTTTGGGGTTTGGTTTCCCCATGGGAGCAAAAAAATACCCCCCTTGTTTATGTTTATGTTTTAGATCCCCACCTCATTTCTTTCCGATTTTGCTTTGATTAAAATTTAGGTTTTTTAGTTGTTTCTGTCCGTCTGTGTGTTTGTCTTTTGATTCCCCTTTCATCTTTGGTTTGGGTCCTCAGGCGTGGCTCAAAGTTGTCCCCCATATTTTATATTATTTGCATAATTCTTTAGTTTTACAGCAATTTTCTTCCTCCCACACTTTTGTTTGGTTGCATTTTTACCTTTCGCTGGCTGCTCGGGGGTGCTTTGGATTCTTTTTTCACCATGGTGGGGAGAAAAACCCGATTTTGGACTGTGGGGTGTCTCTATTTGAGCCGGGAGCGCAGACCAACCAGCCGTGTCTCCCCCATAGGTCCCGATCCAGCGGGGGAAAGGCCCCCGGAGCGAGCAATACAGTTATCGCCTTCAAAAGGGGTTTTCGATGGTTACCTTTATGCAGATGAGGGTTTTTATCTTAACTTTTTTTTCTTCTTTTTTTTTGAATTTCATTTTCCCAGTTTCTCCATCTTCAAACTCCCTCCCCCCCAGGTCCAAAAATTTCCCGACAGTTCAGTTGTTGGCCTGCGTTGTTTTTTCCCCACTATTAGATTGTTCGTCTATGTTTTGTTGACTTTTTTCAAGTTTTTAAAAACGTGCCCCTCTTAAAAAAAAGTTTTTCTGTGTTTGGTTTCCTTATGGTAGTAAAACATACCCCACTGTTTTACTGTTTATCGTTTACTGTTCCCTACCTCATTTCATTTCCGATTTTGCTCTGATTAAATTGAGGTTATTTGTATTTGTTTCTGTCCGTCTGTGTGTTGTCTTTTGATCTCCCTTGCATCTTGTGTGGATCCTCAGGCGTAGGCTCAAAGACTGTCCCCTACCCTTTATATTATTTGCAAATGTCTTTAGTTTAACAGCAACTTTTTTTCCTCCCCACACTTTCGTTTGGTTCATTTACTACTCTTCGCTGGCTGCTCTGGGGTGTGCTAGTGATTCTTTTTTGCACCCATGGTGGTGGAGAACACCACAGTATTATGGACTGTGGTGTGTCTCTATTTGACGCCGGAGCACAGACACAACCAGCCGTGTCTCCCTGATGAGTCCCGATCCAGCGGGCAAAGGCCTCGAGCAGGCAATACAAATATACTGAACAACATTAAAAACGCACCGTTTTGATTTGCCGATTTCCCATTTTGAAAAAATGTGAATTTGGATTTGGTATATTACACAATTTTTAAGGACACAGATTCACACTATCTCGGTTTCTCCGCGCTTGCCAACGTTCGTGTGACGCCCACGTGCAACTCGCCCAAAACAATTTTTTGCCACTGGGCCGAGACTGAACGTAGCTCATCTGTTCTTCTTTGTCTCAAATGGTGAGTTTTGAAGTCATGCCGACTGAAAACGGTATCAGTTGTCATTCGACCAGGCGAAGTGGTCCGAAAACAATGCCGCGACTGTCTATGCAAGAACGCGAGCGAGCCATTGGAATGTTAATGGTCGGCATGTCATCGAGAGAGACAGCCAGACAACTGAACTGCAGTCACTCAACAATTGTAAGGCTATCACAACGTTTGCAGGAACTGGTTCCACCACTGATCGGCGTCGAACGGGCCAACCTCGTGTTACCACACCAGCGCAAGATCGATACATTCGACAGCTTCATCTTCGTAATCGATTCCTTACAGCAGCAGAAACATGTCGCCAGGTGTTGGTCGACGGGTCCAGTGTCTGGACAAACCGTTCGACGTCGATTGCAAGAATCAGGCTCAATGCAAGACGCCCTCATGTTGGCCCAGTCCTCACCCGTAGACACCGTCAGCAACGCCTGCAGTGGGCCAACCAGCATCTGCCATGGACACGACGTCAGTGGAGAGCTGTGCTGTTCTCTGACGAAAGTCGCTTCGCGTTATCTCATGCTGACGGAGAATGAGGGTCTGGAGGCGTGTCGGGGGAACGCTACGCCAACTGCTGCGTGTTTGAAGCCGATAGATGTGAGGGGGCAGTCTGATGGTTTGGGGGGCATTCAGTCATGACTACCGGACACCTCTGTACTTTTTTGACAACCATGTGAATGCCAACACGTACCAGCAGGTGCTGGAGAACACACGTCGTCCCACTGTTTGGCCAGCACCCGAGCTGCAGTTCTTCCAGCATGATAATGCACGGCCCCACACCGCAAGAGCTACCGCTGCGTTTCTCCAGGCGAACAACATTGCCGTGTTGCCCTGGCCATCTCTGTCCCCTGACATGGCTCCCATTGAACACGTCTGGGATGAGCTGGGGCGTCTTATGGCCCGTGGAAGACGTCCCACAGACTCTCGATCATTTGAGGCCGCACTGACCGAGGAGTGGGATGGACTGCCACAGCGTTCTTGCACAACCTTGTCTACTCCATGAGGAGGCGCTGCCAAGCGTGCATCGGGGCAAATGGCGGACACACTCGGTATTAGAGCTCGCGGACGGACATGCTCGTCGTGGTGTACTTTTTGACAGGGACCCTAGTGAAGTCACCAGCTAATTTCAGAGGAATTCGGCCATTCTTGTCAAGAACAGACATTTTGTTTAATTGAAAATGGATGCGTAATCAAATATGCTACTTTCATTAAATAATTCTGTACTACCAACGTTGTCTGGGTCTTTTGGCAAGCGGTGCGTTTTTAATGTTGTTCAGTATATATATCTGCCTTCAAAAGGGATTGCGATGGTTCCCTTAGCAGCTAGTGAGGAGTTTCATATCTGTAACATTTTGTTTTTTAAATTTCAGTTTCTCAGTTTCTCCATCTTCAAACTCCCCTCCCCTCAAGTCCAAATCTTTGCCAGATAGTTCAGTTGTTGGCATGCGCTTGGTTTTTCCCCCACTAATTAGATTGTTCGTCTATGTATTTGTCTGACTTTATTCAAGTTTAAAAGGCTGTGCCAGTCTTGAATAAAAGTTATTCTGTGTTAGGTTTCCTTATGGGAGCAAAACATACCCCACTTGTTTACTGTTTATCGTTTACTGTTCCCTACCTCATTTCATTTCCGATTTTGCTTTGTTTAAATTGAGTTATTTGTATTTGTTTCTGTCCGTCTGTGAGTTGTCTTTTGATCTCCCTTTCATCTTTGGGTGGATCCTCAGCGTAGGCTCAAAGACTGTCCCCTACATTTTATATATTTGCATAATGTCTTTAGTTCTACAGCAAATTTTTTTCCTCCCCACACTTTCGTTTGGTTGCATTTACTACTCTTCGCTGGCTGCTCTGGGGTGCTATTGGATTCCTTTTTGCACCATGGTGGTGACAACACCACAGTATTATGGACTGTGGTGTGTCTCTATTTGACGCCGGGAGCGCAGACACAACCATCCGTGTCTCCCTGATGAGTCCCGATCCAGCGGGCGAAAGGCCTCGGAGCAGGCAATACAAATATATCTGCCTTCAAAAGGGATTGCGATGGTTCCCTTATGCAGCAGTGAGGAGTTTTCATATCTGTAACTTTTTTTTTTTTTAATTTCATTTTCCCAGTTTCTCCTATCCTTCAAACTCCCCTCCCCTCAAGTCCAAATCTTTGCCAGACAGTTCAGTTGTTGGCCTGCGCTTGTTTTTTTTCCCCCACTATTAGATTGTTCGTCTATGTATTTGTCTGACTTTATTCAAGTTTAAAAGGCTATGCCACTCTGAATAAAAGTTATTCTGTGTTAGGTTTCCTTATGGGAGCAGAACATACCCCACTTGTTTACTGTTTATCGTTACTGTTCCCTACCTTATTTCATTCCGATTTTGCTTTGATTAAATTGAGGTTATTTGTAGTTGTTTTCTGTCCGTCTGTGTGTTTGTCTTTGATCTCCCTTGCATCTTTGGGTGGAACCTCAGGCGTACGCTCAAAGACTGTCCCCTACATTTTATATTATTTGCATAATGTCTTTAGTTCTACAGCAACTTCCCCCCCCCCCCCCCCACACTTTCGTTGGTTGCATTTACTACTGTTCGCTGGCTGCTCTGGGGTGCTATTGGATTCTTTTTTGCACCCATGGTGGTGAGAACACCACAGTATTATGGACTGTGGTGTGTCTCATTGACGCCGGGAGCGCAGACACAACCATCCGTGTCTCCCTGATGAGTCCCGATCCAGCGGCGAAAGGCCTCGGAGCAGGCAATACAAATATATCTGCCTTCAAAAGGGATTGCGATGGTTCCCTTATGCAGCTAGTGAGGATTTTCATATCTGTAACATTTTTTTTTTAATTTCATTTTCTCAGTTTCTCCATCTTCAAACTCCCCTCCCCTCAAGTCCAAATCTTTGCCAGACAGTTCAGTTGTTGGCCTGCGCTTGTTTTTTCCCCCACTATTAGATTGTTCGTCTATGTATTTGTCTGACTTTATTCAAGTTTAAAAGGCTGTGCCAGTCTTGAATAAAAGTTATTCTGTGTTAGGTTTCCTTATGGAGCAAAACATACCCCACTTGTTTACTGTTTATCGTTTACAGTTCCCTACCTCATTTCATTTCCGATTTTGCTTTGATTAAATTGAGGTTATTTGTAGTTGTTTCTGTCCGTCTGTGTGTTTGTCTTTTGATCTCCTTGCATCTTTGGGTGGATCCTACAGGCGTAGGCTCAAAGTCTGTCCCCTACATTTTATATTATTTGCATAATGTCTTTAGTTTTACAGCAACTTTTCTTCCTCCCCACACTTTCGTTTGGTTGCATTTACTACTCTTCGCTGGCTGCTCTGGGGTGCTATTGGATTCTTTTTTGCACCCATGGTGGTGAAACACCACAGTATTATGGACAGTGGTGTGTCTCTATTTGACGCCGGGAGCGCAGACACAACCAGCCGTGTCTCCCTGATGAGTCCCGATCCACGGCGAAAGGCCTTGAGTGGGCAATACAAGTATATCTGCCTCAAAAGGGATTGCGATGGTCACCTTATGCAGCTAGTGAGGAGTTTCATATCTGTAACTTTTTTTTCTTCCTTTTTTTTAGAATTTCATTTTCCCAGTTTCTCCATCTTCAAACTCCCCTCCCCCTCAAGTCCAAATCTTTGCCAGACAGTTCATTGTTGGCCTGCTTTGTTTTCCCGCACTATTAGATTGTTCGTCTATGTATTTGTCTGACTTTATTCAAGTTTAAAAGGCTGTGAGTTTTTAAGAAATCTTGGGTTTCTTATGGAGAACTTTCCCACTTTTTCTTTTTTCGTTTCTGTTTTTATTATTTATTTGTTTCTGTTTTGGGTTTGGGCTTTGTTTCTTCCTTCTGGTTTGTTTGATCTCCCCCACTTTTTTTCCTACCCCATCAAAGACTGTTCTACATTTTATTTTTGCATTTCCCCATTTCGGGATTTTTTCCTCCCACCTTGTTGGTGATTTATTCTTTCCTGGCCTCCTGGGGTGAATACCTTTTGACCCCTTTGGGGGTCCCCCAAAAAAGGGGAGGGGTGTTCCCCCATTGAGCCGGACGCGCCAAACCATCCGGCCCGATGAAAAGATCCAAACGGCAAAAGGTGGGAGGTCCCTTTTCGCCTTAAAAAGGGTTTTCATGTTCCCCCTTACTTATTTTTTATTTAATTTTTTTTTTTTTTAAATTTTTCCCCAGTTTCCAAAACTTCCAAAATTTTCCCCGCCTTTTCCCCAAATTAGTTGTTGCTCCTATGTTTTTCCCCCTATTAAGTTTAAAATTTGCCGCTTTAATTAAAATTTTTGGTTTGGTCCCTTTAAAAAATACCCCTTTTTTAGTTTTTTTATAGCAGAAATTCCCACTTTTCTTTTCCCTTTCTTTTTAAAATTTTATTTGATTGTTTGTTTTGGGGTTTTTGTTTGTTTTTTCCTCTTTGGTGTTTCCTTTGATCCCTTCACTTGGAACCTCCTATCAAATGCTACTAATTTAATTTCACCCCCCCCCCAACTTTCCTTTCCCCCCCCACTGTCGGGTGTGGGGTTTCATTTACTCTTTTTTGGCCCTGGGGTGAACTTTTTGGAACCCTGTGGTGGCCCAGTATTGGACGGGGGCCAACCGGGGCCCCAAATCCCGTTTCCCCGGGGAAAGCCAAAGGCCTCGGAGCAGCAATACAAAATATCTGCCTCAAAAGGGATTGCGATGGTTCCCTTATGCAGCTAGTGGGGGAGTTTTCATATCTGTAACATTTTTTTTTATTTCATTTTTTCAGTTTCCCATCTTCCAAAAACTCCCCTCCCCTCAAGTCCAAATCTTTCCAGACAGTTCAGTTGTTGGCCTGCGCTTTTTTTTCCCCCCTATTAGATTGTTCGTCTATGTATTTGTCTGACTTTATTCAAGTTTAAAAGCTGTTGCAGTCTTGAATAAAAGTTATTATGGGTTAGGTTCCTATGGGGGCAAAACATACCCCACTTGTTTTCTGTTTTCGTTTACTGATCCCCACCTCATTTCATTTCCGATTTTGCTTTGATTAAATTGAGGTTATTTGTAGTTGTTTCTGTCGTCTGTGTGTTTGTTTTTGATCTCCCTTGCATCTTTTGGGGGATCCTCAGGCGTAGGCTCAAAGTCTGTCCCCTACATTTTATATTATTTGCATATGTCTTTAGTTTTACAGCAACTTTTCTTCCTCCCCCACTTTTGTTGGTTCATTTACTACTCTCGCTGCTGTTGGGGGCTATTGGATTCTTTTTTTAAACCCCTGGGTGAGAACACCACGTATTATACTGGGTGTCCTATTTACCCGGGGGCGAGACACAACCCCTGTCTCCCGAGGGTCCCGATCCAGCGGGGGAAAGGCTCGGAGTGGGGAATACAATTATTGCCTTCAAAAGGGGTTGCGATGGTCCCTTTTCATAGTGAGGATTTTCATATCTGTAAATTTTTTTTTTTTCTTTTTTTTTTGAATTTCATTTTCCCATTTCTCCATCTTTAAACTCCCCTCCCCTCAATCCAAATCTTTTCAACAGTTTTATTGTTGGCCTCCTTTGTTTTTCCCCCACTTTAATTGTTGTCTATGTTTTGTTGATTATTTAATTTAAAAGCTGTCCAGTCTTGAATAAAAGTCCTTCTGGTTTGGTTTCCTTATGGGGGCAAAACATAAACCCCCCTTGTTTCTGTTTATCGTTTTTGTTTCCCTACCTCATTTCATTTCCCATTTTGCTTTGTTTTTAAAATTAGGTTATTGTATTTGTTTTTGTCCGTCTGTGGTTGTCTTTTGATCCCCTTGCATCTTTGGGGGGATCCTCAGGGGTAGGCTCAAAGAGTCCCCACATTTTAATTTTGCATAATGTCTTTAGTTCTACACAACTTTTTTCCTCCCCCCCACTTTCGTTGGTTGCATTTACTACTCTTCGCTGGTGCTTGGGGGTGCTATTGGATTCCTTTTGCACCCATGGGGGTTTACAACACCACAGTATTTTGGACGTGGTGTGCTCATTTGACGCCGGGGGCGCAGACACAACCTCCGTGTCTCCCGATGAGTCCCGATCCCGCGGGCGAAAGGCCTCGAGCAGGGAATCAAATATATCTGCCTTCAAAAGGGATTGCGAGGTTCCCCTTTTGCAGAGTGAGGGGTTTTCAATCGTAATTTTTTTTTTTTTAATTTCATTTTCCCAGTTTTTCCCCTCTTCAAACTCCCCCCCCCCCAAGTCCCCAAAACTTGCCAGACAGTTCAGTTTTTGGGCCCGCGCTTGTTTTTCCCCCCCTATAGTTTTTCGTTATGTTTTGTCTGACTTTATTCAATTTAAAAAGGGATCCCTCCCTTAATAAAAGTTTTTCGTGTTAGGTTTTCCTTATGGGAGCAAACATACCCCCCTTTTTTACTGTTTATCGTTTCTGTTTCCCCACCTTTTTTCATTTCCGATTTTGCTTTTTATTAAAATTTAGGTTATTTTGTAGTTGTTTCTGTCCGTCTTGTTTTGTCTTTTTTATCTCCCCTTCATTTTGGGTGGAACCCAGGGTCGCTCAAAAACTGTCCCCTACATTTTATATTTTTTGATAATGTCTTTAGTTTTACAGCAAACCCCCCCCCCCCCCCCCCCCCCCCCCCCCCCCCCCCCCCCCCCCACTTTGTTTGGTTTTCATTTTTACTGTTTGCTGCTGCCCCTGGGGGGGCTATTTTGGATTCTTTTTTGCACCCCTGGTGGGGAGAACAAACCCCATATTTGGACTGTGGGGTGTCTCTATTTGACGCCGGGGGCGCAGAACAACCACCCCTGTCTCCCTGATGATTCCCCCATCCAGGGCGAAAGGCCTCGGAGCAGGCAATACAAAAATATGCCTTTAAAAGGGATTTCGATGGGTTTCCCCTTTTGCAGTAGTAGGGGTTTTCATACTGAACATTTTTTTTTTTAAATTTTTTTTCTCATTTCTCCATCTTCAAACTCCCCTCCCCCCAAGTCCAAATCTTTGCCCCACAGTTCAGTTGTTTGGGCCCGCCTTGTTTTTTCCCCCCATTAATTGTTTCGTCATGTATTTGTCTGACTTTATTCAATTTAAAAGGGTGTGCATCTTGAATAAAAGTTATTAGGTTAGGGTTTTTTATGGAGCAAAAAACCCCAATTTTTACTGTTTTTCGTTTACTGATCCCTACCCTTTTCATTTCGTTTGCTTTTATTAAATTTAGGGTTTTTGTAGTTGTTTCTGTCCCCTCTGGTGTTTGTCTTTTGATCTCCCTTTCACTTGGGGGATCCTCAGGGGGTGGGTCAAGCTGCCCCTACATTTTATATTTTTTGCATAATGTCTTTTTTTACGCAAATTTTTTTCCTCCCCCCACTTTCGTTTGGTTGCATTTACTACTTTCGCTGGCTGCTTGGGGGGCTATTTGGTTTTTTTTTGCACCCTGGTGGTGAAACCCACAGTTTTAAAGGAAGTGGGGTGTTCTATTTGACGCCGGGAGGCGACCAACCACCGTGTTCCCCTATGATTCCCCATCCCGCGGGCGAAAGGCCTCGAGGGCAAAACAAATATATCTCCTTCAAAAGGGGTTGCATGGTTTCCCTATGCAGCTAGTGAGGAGTTTTCATATCTGTAACTTTTTTTTTTTTTTTTAATTTCATTTTTTTCCCGTTTTTTCCACTTCAAACTCCCCTCCCCTCAAGTCCAAATCTTTTCCAGACGTCAGTTGTTGGCCTGCGCTTGTTTTCCCCCACTATTAGATTGTTCGTCTATGTATTTGTCTGACTTTATTCAAGTTTAAAAGGCTGTCCAGTCTTGAATAAAAGTTTTATGTGTTAGGTTTCCTTATGGGAGCAAACATACCCCACTTGTTACTGTTTATCGTTTACTGATCCCTACCATTTTTATTTCCGATTTTGCTTTGATTAAATTGAGGTTATTTGTATTGTTTCTGTCCGTCTGTGTGTTTGTCTTTTGATCTCCTTGCATCTTTGGGTGGATCCTCAGGCGTAGGCTCAAAGTCTGTCCCCTACATTTATTTATTTGCATAATGTCTTTAGTTTTACAGCAACTTTCCCCCTTTCCCCCCCACACTTTCGTTGGTTGCATTTACTACTCTTCGCTGGCTGCTCTGGGGGTGCTATTGGGTTTTTTTTTTGCACCCATGGTGGTGAGAACACCACAGTATTATGGACTGTGGTGTGTCTCTATTTGACGCCGGGAGCGCAGACACAACCAGCCGTGTCTCCCTGATGATCCGATCCAGCGGCGAAAGGCCTCGGAGCGGGCAATACAAGTATATCTGCCTTCAAAAGGGATTGCGATGGTACCTAAAGACTAGTAAAGGGGTTTTTTATATCTGTAACTTTTTTTCTTCTTTTTTTAGATTTCATTTTCCCAGTTTCTCCCTCTTCAAACTCCCCTCCCCTAGTCCCAAAACTTTGCCAGACCCGTTCAGTTGTTGGCCTTCGCTTGTTTTCCCCCACTATTAGATTGTTCGTCTATGTATTTGTCTGACTTTATTCAAATTTAAAAGGCTTGCCGTCTTGAATAAAAGTTATTCGTGTTAGGTTTCCTTTTGGGAGCAAAACATACCCCCCCTTGTTTTTCTGTTTATCGTTTTCCCGTTCCCCACCTTATTTCATTTCCGATTTTGCTTTGATTAAATTGAGGTTATTTGTATTGTTTTCTGTCCGTCTGTGTGTTTGTTTTTTTGATCTCCCTTGCATCTTTGGGTGGAACCTCAGGGCCCCAGGGTCAAAGACTGTCCCTACATTTTATATTATTTGATAATGTCTTTAGTTTTTACAGCAAATTTCTCCCCCCACTTTCGTTGGTTGCCATTTTCTACTTTCGCTGGCTGCTCTGGGGGTGCTATTGGATTCCCTTTTTTTCACCCCTGGTGGTGAAACACCACAGTATTTTGGACTGTGGTGTGTCTCTATTTGACGCCGGAGCGCAGGGCACAACCCCCGTGTCTCCCTGAGAGTCCCGATCCAGCGGCGAAAGGCCTCGGAGCAGGCAATACAAATATATCTGCCTTCAAAAGGGATTGCGATGGTTCCCTTATGCAGCTAGTGAGGAGGTTTTCATATCTGTAACTTTTTTTTTTTAATTTCATTTTCCAGTTTCTCCATCTTCAAACTCCCCTCCCCCAAATCCAAATCTTTGCCAGACAGTTCAGTTGTTGGCCCCGCGCTTGTTTTTCCCCCCTATTAGATTGTTCGTCTATGTATTTGTCTGACTTTATTCAAGTTTAAAAGGCTTGCCAGTCTTGAATAAAAGTTATTCTGTGTTAGGTTTCCTTATGGGGCAAACATACCCCACTTGTTTACTGTTTATCGTTTACTGTTCCCTACCTTTTTTCATTTCCGATTTTGCTTTGTTAATTGAGGTTATTTGTATTTTTTCTGTCCCCTGTGGTTTTTTTCTTTGGGTCTCCCTTGCATCTTTGGGTGGAACCTCGGGGAGGCTCAAAGACTGTCCCCCCATTTTATTATTTGCATAATGTCCTTTAGTTCACAGCAATTTTTTCCCCCCCCCCCACTTTCGTTTTTTTGCATTTACTACTTTCGCGGCGCTCTGGGGGGGTTTGGGTTTTTTTTTGACCCATGGTGGTGAGAACACCACATATTATGGGCTGTGGGGTGTCTCTATTTACGCCGGGGGGCAGACACAACCATCCGTGTCTCCCCATGATCCCGATCCAGCGGGCGAAAGGCCTCGGCAGGGAAAACAATAATTTTTGCCTTAAAAGGGTTGGGGTGGTTTCCCTTTTTGCAGCTAGTGAGGGGTTTTCATATCTTAATTTTTTTTTTTTTTTTTCATTTTTTCCCCCGTTTCCCCTTCAAAATCCCCCCCCTCTCCTCTTTGCCAACAGTTCAGTTGTTTGGGCCCGCGCTTTTTTTCCCCAAAATTTAATTTTTTCGTCATGTATTTGTCTGACTTTATTCAAGTTTTAAAAAAGGGTTGCCCCCTTTAAAAAAGTTATTCTGTGTTAGGTTTCCTTATGGGGGCAAAACAACCCCACTTGTTTTTCTGTTTATCGTTTACTGCCTACCTCTTTCTTTCCCATTTTTCTTTGGGTTAAATTTTTGGGATTTGTATTTTTTTCTGTCCCTCGTGTGTTTGTCTTTTGTCTCCCTTTTTTCTTTGGGGGGAAAACCCAGGGGTAGGCTCAAAGCGTCCCCCCACATTTATATTATTTGCATAAGTCTTTAGTTTTTAAACAACTTTTTTTCCTCCCACACTTCGTTTTTTTGCATTTTCTACTTTCGCTGGGGGCCTGGGGTGCTATGGGTTCCCTTTTTTCACCCGGGGGGGAAACACCACAGTATTTTGGGCGTGGTGTGTCTCCCTTTTGACGCCGGGGGGAACACAACCACCGTGTCCCCGATGAGTCCCCCATCCGCGGGCGAAAGGCCTGGGGGGCAATACAAATATATCTGCCTTCAAAAAGGGGTTGCGAGTTCCCCTTTTGCATGTGAGGGGTTTTCATATCTGTAACTTTTTTTTTTTTAATTCATTTTCCCCTTTCTCCTCTTCAAACCCCCCCTCCCCCCCAAGTCCCAAAACTTGCCCAAAAGTTTAGTTTTTTGGCCCGGCTTTTTTTTTTCCCCCATATTAATTGTTCGTCTTGTATTTGCTGACTTATTCAAGTTTAAAAGGCTTGCCATCTTGAAAAAAGTTATTCTGTGTTTGGTTTCCTTTTGGAGCAAAACTACCCCACTTTTTTATGTTTTTTCGTTACTGTTCCCCACTTTTCTTTCCGATTTTGCTTTGTTAAATTGAGGTTATTTGTATTGTTTCTGTCCGTCTGTGGTTTGTCTTTTGATCTCCCTTCATCTTTGGGTGGGCCTCAGGCGTAGCTCAAAGACTGTCCCCCCACATTTTATTATTTTCTAATGTCTTAGTTCTACAGCAATTCCCCCCCCCCCCCCTTTTGTTTTGGGTTTCATTTACTACTTCGTGGCTGCTCTGGGGGGGTATTGGGGTTTTTTTTTGCAAACCCCTGGGGGAAACACCACAGTATTATGGACTTGGGGTGTCTCTATTTGACGCCGGACGCAAACACAACCACCCTGTCTCCCTGAATCCCGACCAGCGGGCGAAAGGCTGGGCAGGGAAAACAAATATATCTCCTTTAAAAGGGGGTTTTCGATGGTTCCCAAAAGCAGCTATGAGGAGTTTTCATATCTGTAACTTTTTTTTTTTTTTTTTTAAAATTTTTTTCCCGTTTTCCATCTTTAAACTCCCCCCCCAAGCCAAATCTTTTCCAGACAGTTCTTGTTGGCCGCGCTTTTTTTTCCCCACTTTAGATTTTTCGTCTATGTATTTGTCTGACTTTTTTCAAGTTTAAAAAGGGTTTCCAGTCTGAATAAAAGTATTCTGTGTTAGGTTTCCTTTTGGGAGCAAAACATACCCCACTTGTTTACGGGTTTTCGTTTACTGTTCCCCCCTATTTCATTTCCCATTTGCTTGTTTTTAAAATTTAGGGTTTTTTGTATTTTTTTCGTCCCTCTGTGGTTTGTCTTTGCCCCCCTTTCTCTTTGGGTGGAACTCAGCGTAGGGTCAAAGACTGTCCCCTAAAATTTTAAAATTTTTTGCATAATGTCTTTTGTTCTACAGCAACTTTTTTCCCCCACCTTTTGTTTGGTTTTCATTTTTTACCTTTCGCTGGGTGCTCTGGGGGTTTTCCTTTGGGTTTTTTTTTGCACCCATGGTGGGGGAGAACACCAAGTATTATGGACTTGGGGTTTCTATTTGCCCGGGGGCGCAGACACAACCATCCGTTCCCCTGTGAGTCCCGATCCAGCGGGCGAAAAGGGCCCCGGGGGCAGGGAATACAAATTATCTCCTTTTAAAAAGGGGTTTTCGATGGTTCCCTTTGCAGCAGGGAGGAGTTTTCATTCTTAACTTTTTTTTTTTTTTTTTTTTTTTTTCCCCTTTCTCCATCTTTAAACTCCCCTCCCCTCAAGTCCAAAACTTTGCCAGACAGTTCAGTTGTTGGCCTGCGCTTGTTTTTTCCCCCACTATTAGATTGTTCGTCTATGTATTTGTCTGACTTATTCAAGTTTAAAAGGCTATGCCAGTCTTGAATAAAAGTTATTCTGTGTTAGGTTTCCTTATGGGAGCAAAACATACCCCACTTGTTTACTGTTTATCGTTTACTGTCCCTACCTATTTCTTTCCGATTTTGCTTTGATTAAATTGAGGTTATTTGTATTGTTTCTGTCCTCTGTGTGTTTGTCTTTTGATCTCCTTCATCTTTGGTGGACCTCAGCGTAGGCTCAAAGACGTCCCTACATTTTATTTTTTGCATAATGTCTTAGTTCTACAGCAACTTCCCCCCCCCACTTCGTTTGGTTGCATTTACTACTTTCGCTGGCTGCCTGGGGGTGCTATGGATTCTTTTTGCACCCATGGTGGTGAACACCACAGTATTATGGACTGTGGTGTTCTCTATTTGACGCGGAGCGCACACAACCCGTGTCTCCTGATGATCCCGATCGCGCAAAGCCTCGAGCGATACAATTACTGCCTCAAAGGGATTGCGATGGTCCCTTATGCAGCTTGAGGGTTTATACGTACTTTTTTAATTCATTTTCGTTTCTCCATCCTTTCAAACTCCTACCCAAGTCACAAAATCTTGGCAGAAGTTCAGATTGTTGGCCTGCCGTTGTTTTCCCTCTTTTTTAGCATTGTCCTGGGCTTTGTGTAGGTTTGGGCA
>JAFLJL010019355.1:0-29306 GCA_018398815.1 Conus ventricosus
GATCTCACCGTCCGAGCTACGTGATTGACGACTGTCAAGCACTGTGGGCTTGTCGTGCTCAGGAACATGTTGTCCAGCAGTCTGTTTTGAATGATGGTCGGCCGACCATTTAAGGCTCTGTCACGATTGTCGTTACATAAAACAGACAGGAAAAAAATCATGTCATGAAAAATACCATCACCATGTTATAATATAGGTAATTACACTTTGTTTTCTTTTGTGTGTGTGTGTGTTGTGTGTGTGTGTGTGTGGTGTGTGTGTGTGTGTTGTGTGTGAGAGGAGAGGAGAGAGAGGAGGAGAGAGAGAGTGTGTGTGTGTGTGTGTGTGTGTGTGTGTGTCAGTGCGTATGAGAGAGAGGAGGGAGAAAGATGCGAGCGAGGACGAGCGAGCGAGCGAGGAGAGAAGAGAGAGAGAGAGAGAGAGAGAGAGGAGGAGGAGGTGAGAGAGGAGAGAGAAGATGGAGGGAGAGAGAGGAGAGGGGAGAGAGAGAGAGAGAGAGAGAGAGAATGTATGAATGTGTACGTGTTCGGTGTGTTTGTACATGTGTGTGCGTTTGCGCATGTGCTTGCGCGCGTATTTAGGGTACGTGCGCATGCAGTTAGAGGTGCGCGCTGCGCATGTGTGTGTGAGAGAGAGGGAGAGAGGAGAGCGAGAGAGTATGTGTGTATGCGGGCGCGCGCGTTGCTTTTGACTCACAGACGGACGTAAACAAGTTAATTTACATAATCGTGCCGTTTGGGTTGGTTGGTTGTGTGTGTGTGTGTGTGTGTGTGTGTGTGTGTGTTGTGTGTGTGGTGTGTGTGTGTGTGTGATTCGAGATTCAAGATTCAATAGTTTAATGCCTTTGAAAACCGTAACAGGTTTTATATGACACAAATAAATAGAGGAAAGATAAACGAAACCAAATGACGAAATACAAATATTCATGCTTGTTGTTGTATCCAACTATCATCATGTTATATTATGTGTGTGTGTGTGTGTGTGGTGTGTAGTGTGTGAGTGTGTGTGTGTGTGTGTTGTGTGCGTGTGTGTGCGTGCGCGCGCGTTGCATTTATGCGTGCTTGCGTGTGCACTTGTGTGAACTTGGTAAATATTCACATTGGCATGTTCTGTGCCAGTAAAAAGCTTGGTGTTATCCAGCTTGGCAGAAAAAAAAAAAAAATTAAAATCGTGAGAACCTTGCCAGTTATTCAACGAGTGAAGGTATGGCGCCGAATCGTCACGTCATGAATATGAAGTGAGGCAGTTTATTCTCAGCACTGGTAACAGATAACCACATCTCCCTTCCTCTTGAAATGTCGGTTCAGTGACAATCGTTGCTTGACACAAACATATAAGACCGTGAAGGATATGATACACAAATGTAGCGCCACATGTGAACAATTTACATTTGATGTAGTTTGGACCGCCGCCGTGCCGTTGTCATCTTAACCAGGCAGTGGTGCAGAGATAAATAAACAGATTACTGAACATCGGGCCAAAATATAGGCCAGTTGTATATCTGGCCAAGTAGGCCTAAGTTACAGCTTTGCACGCACGCACGCACACACACACACGCACACACACAACACACACAACACACACACACACAAACACCGCGTGCGCGCACGCAACGTATGCGCGCTCGCGCGCGCGCACCACCACACACACACACACACACACCACTCGAAAAAAAATAGACTAAGTTTGCGGACATGGGTGAATTTTCCGTTGTCGCTTAAAATGACAGAAATGTAGCTCTGCTGCTGGAAGGAAAATGAAAATACAAATAAAATGACAGAAATGTAGCTCTGTTGCTGAGGACATGGAAATGGAAGTGACAGTCAGCAGGTTGAGACGCCTCTGTCGTCGTCAAAATCAGATAAGACGTCATCATGTCAGTTTGTTGGTGACGAATGTTCAAAATGCGTCAGCAGTTAAAACGTAAACTCTGGAAGGCTAGCAAAGCGAGAGGAGGAGGAGGAGCGGACGGGTGTAGGGTTAGGGATATATATATGGCGGTAGTACGTAGGCAAAGTAGGAAAATGATTTTCTTTTGATCTCGGGAGCCTCAATAGATAACACTTATTTTTGTCGTATGGAAGAGGATGTGGTCTTTTCACCGCAAGAAGCTGAACTGGGCACAAGGTTGCAGAAAATTCGTCTTTGAACGCCATCTCCCCCCCCCCCCTCCCCCTTCCCCCACCCCACCTCCCCCTTCCCTCTCTCTCTCTTCTGTGATACGATTCGTTCGCAGAATTATGTCCCCTTCCCTGTGATTAGTAAGGATAAGTATTTTTTTTTTACACCCCTCCATCCCCACCCCCCGTCTTCATGTAGTTTTATATTTAAATTGTATGCGTGGAGCCATACGATTCGCGGAATTCTGTCATTCCCCTGTGATAGGTAAAGATTAAACTTAGTCTTTTTTTTTTACCCCCCCCCCCCCCCCCCCCCCCATATCTACGTGTTTATATTTAAATTGTATGTGTGGAGCTCCACGATATGGAGAGTGCTGTCCATTTCTTATGTTTGGTAAATGTTGTGAGCGCCATTCACGAGCTGACTCGTGTTCAGTGCCAAGTTTCGCTTCTCACGCACGTGAAATCGAGGTTGCCGTTTTCCCCGGCTGGGTCTTAATTATAATGTTCACGGCGATTGACGTCACGGGCCGAACAGGGCCCGACACAGGCCCGACAAGGCACGGAGACGGTGGTTAAGAAGCAACAGGCGGAATCATCATGAGTGTGTCGAAGATTCGTGGTTTACTGTGACGGTAATGAAGGCTTGTGAAGCTGCGAGGAGTGTTTGGGTGGCACGTCAAGTCACTGCTGTGTTACATACAACAGGAGTTACGGTTGTACAGTGAACGCTGACTCTGTCTGTCTGTCTGTTTTGTCTGTCTGTCCGTCCGCCGTACGTCCGTCCGTCCGTATGTCTGCTGTCTGTTTGTTTTTTGTTCTTACCCAATGTGCGCGCGCTGCGCGGCGCGCGCGCGCGCGCGCGCGTGTGTGTGTGTGTGTGTGTGTGTGTGTGTGTGTGTGTGTGTGTGTGTGGTGTTACTCTCTCTCTCTCGTCTGCTTTGCTCCCTCCCTCCTCTCTATCACTACGTATGCGCGCGCGCGCACACCACACACACACACACACACACACACACACACACACACACACACACACACACACACGCACACACACAATCACCGGGGATCAATTCATGCTTCAATAGCTGCTTTAATTGTAAGCAGATAGAAGTAAACTATGCTGAATGCGTCAGCCATTTTGATCATGTATCACACTCAAATCATTTGATGCAGTGAGAGAGAGAGAGAGAGAGAGAGAGAGAGGAGACAGACAGGACAGACAGACAGACGACAGACAAAGACACAGAGAGGGAAGAAATTTGTTAACTGCAAGATCACTATGATGAAAAAGAAAGGAGGGGGAAAGGGAGCCTATGGGGGGGGGGGGGGGGGGGGGGGGGGGGGGGAGCAGGAGAGAGTCGGTACAAATTAGAGCAGGGTCACAGGCCACATTAGGATTTTGCTCTAAATCACTATATAATACATGATAGCTTTTGGAGGCCTAACAGGTTTGGAAAATGAACCAGCATTTGATAATTGATCAGAAGAACAACCCCCCCCCTTCCCCCGCCCCCTAATCATTTCACTTGTTTTGGGTGATTTCCACCGATGACATCATTCACAGTCTTCAAATACATGACCTTCCCTTTGGTTGACGTCACATTTCAGACCTTCTTACTCAGCCGTGATTCTATATTTGCGCCGGCTGGAAGCCCTCAAATAGAAGCCCTCAAATAGAAGCCCTCAAATAGTGGCATTCCGTTGATTCTGATCAGTCTGCTGCCCTCAAATAGTGCCATTCCGTTGATTCTGATCAGTCTGGTTGCAGCCATCTGGCATGTAGCTTGGTGGCTGCATTAACCATCTGGCATGTAGCTTGGTGGCTGCAACCAAACCATCTGGCATGTAGCTTGTAGCTTGGTGGCTGCAACCATCTGACATGTAGCTTGGTGGCTGCAACCATCTGGCATGTAGCTTGGTGGCTGCAACCATCTGGCATGTAGCTTGGTGGCTGGAACCATCTGGCATGTAGCTTGGTGGCTGCAACCATCTGGTATGTAGCTTGGTGGCTGCAACCAACCATCTGACATGTAGCTTGGTGGCTGCAACCAACCATTGACATGTAGCTTGGTGGCTGCAACCAACCATCTGGCATGTAGCTTGGTGGCTGCAACCATCTGGCATGTAGCTTGTAGCTTGGTGGCTGCAACCATCTGACATGTAGCTTGGTGGCTGCAACCATCTGACATTAGCTTGGTGGCCGCAGCCATCTGGCATGTAGCTTGGTGGCCTTGCAACCATCTGACATGTAGCTTGGTGGCCTTGCAACCATCTGACATGTAGCTTGGTGGCCTTGCAGCCATCTGACATGCAGCTTAGTGGCTGCAACCATCTGACATGTAGCTTGGTGGCTGTAACCATCTGGCATGTAGCTTGGTGGCCTTGCAACCATCTGACATGTAGCGCGGTGGCCGTATGAAAGAAAATGTGGAGAATCAACTTTCAGACTCAATGAACAAAAGTTCTCAAAACGATCTACTTGTTTGTGCCTGTCTGTAAATATTCGACTCCTTCAGCAAGGCCTTGGTGCATTAATTTTTGGTGTTCAGCCAGTATAACTCTTCTTTGGTTCTGAAATCTAGGATGAGGAATGGAGAACCCCGGATTCGGTGACGAACTTTACTCGGCAGCCGAGGGGTGTAGATACATGGAGTGGGGTGGGGGAGGAGGCGGTAGGGGTCGGGGAGCAGCAACATCCAAGGTATGTGTGTGGTTGGGTGTAGGGGAGGGGGGGGGGGGGAGGGGAGATTGAGGGTGTGGGGGGAGGGATGGGGGAAGGGGCTGGAGTGGAAAGGAAGAGTTAAAGGGGACAAAGAGAACAGGAAAAGGCCGACTCTGGGCCACTTGCTCCTCCACCAAGTTTTTGGGCGAAAGTGGCCTAAAGCCGCCTATTCCTGTTCTCTGACAAGTAACCAAAAAATAACGACCCTACAAACAAATATACTGTGTAGGGTTATTCGTTTTCAATACTAATTTACTAAACTTTTCAGATTTTAATTTTTGCTTAATCCTGTGTTTTTCCTGGTCATTTTCAATAACATCATTTTCGCGCAAACATTCTTCAAATGAGTCTTTGTCTTTCATGTGAAATAAAACTACAGTCTTTAACTGTTCTCTAAAGTCTTTTAAAACCGAGTTATATTTCTGGCATAAAATCCACACACTTATCCCAGCATGCCTTCCGCTGAAAGCTAGTTTCGACAAGTGTTTCTCTTTTAACTATGTCTCTTTCTGCCGAACAGTCATCTATAATAAATAGTGTTTGCGTTCCTTCAAAACAGTCTATAAAACTGTTCTAAACACTCACTCAGTTTATTGCTAGGATCAACTAAATATATGTCATCATCTGTCCATATAAACCTTCTATCATGATATGCTTTGTTCCATTTAAGTGTTGGACAGAAAACCACAATATGATTAAAATTATAGCGATAAACTGTTTGTAATAGGTCTAGGACAAATATTGTTTTTCCACAACCAGTCTGCCCACAAATCAATGAGCAATGAGGAGTTTTTGCCATAAAGTTTAACTGCTCCATAGTTTTATAACAGAACTTAATCTAATCCAGTTATTATTTTTATCATACTCTCTGTCAAAACCTGTTCAGTATAATAAAACCCTACAAGACCTAAATGTGTAAGATTAATCCAATTTAGTTCTGTAAGATTGTTTCTATTTAAGTCAACAGTGATTTTGTTGCTTGTTGTTATGTTTCTTAATATCCTCGCCATTGTGAAGAACGACGATGGTAACGTTAAGACGTTTAACGTCTAAGTTTTGCCAGCTAATATTAATTCCTTTTATAAGGACGTCACTAACGCCCACAACCCCATCCCTCTCCGCATCTTTAAAGACAGAAATTTCAAATATCATTGTGAACGTGTCTCCTAATTTTCTGCTTGGAAAGAACTGTAATTTTGTAGAAGCTTTTTTTACAACTGTTTCTTTTCTGTGGAGGATGTACTGTTTTTTCCCATACGGCGTTATTTCAATTTCTTTTCGACTATTGTCGTCCGGCATAAGACTTACATGTAAAGGGCCAGAGTTGAATGCTTTTCTGAAACTTTTTTGACGGCTAAAATATGTAAATGGGCTTATGAATTCAAATTTTATTTCCCATTCTAAATATGGTTCTAAGTGCCATTTGAGGTCAGGCTTTCGAACTATTTTATATTCATACTGGCCAACATTATTTGCCTCTAGATTGCGCAGTTGTTCTAGTTTAGGAAACTTTTTGCTGTCGCCAACCTCTTTGCGTTTATAATCACCATCTTTAGTGTACTCAAACCCATACAAAGCGCCTATCTCACCCTTCTGTTCAAAGTCCGCAACGTCTGCAAGGTCTTTTAATTCTAAGGTTATACACCTTACAGGCGCTAATGTAACTCCGGTTCTTCTGGTCCACGCGACATGTTTTAGTACAACTAATTATTTTATTTCTAAAACAATGTGCAGGTTATCACATTTTACAACTTTCCCTGCTTTGTCTGCAATTTTTATATTAAATGATCCAACCCTCCCACAAACTAATCTTTTAAACTGTAAATTAGGGAATTGTATAATTTCATAATCGCAATATGCAGCTTTCCCCGACGGCAGAGCTCTTAAAACAGTTGAGGGCCTTCCGTCATATAAGTTTTCATCAGTGCTTAGCTCATCCAAATGAACATAGAGTAATGAATGTAATGCAAGATCGAGCGGACTTTCCCCTCATAAGTAGTTTTGGTTGGTGTAACTCTAAATATATAATTGTTAGCTGTAAAGCCTAACATTTTAGCTAGCTCTTTATCAAAATAGTAACTTGCTTCTTCTTCAGGCTTAAATAATAACATTGTTTTCAGATTTGCATTGTTAAGTTTGAGAGTAATGTCAAAGTTACTCATTGCTTCTTTTAGTGAGCAAAACCCGTAATAACCATCAGGTATTGTTAACTCGCTAACTTTGGTCCCTGTTTTGTCAATTTTTTGAATCTTATTATTCTTCCTGGATTCAGTTATATTAAACCATACGACTTTGTAGAATATTTCATGGAGCGCGACCGTTCTGGTTCCGCATTCGTTATTAATAGCATGTTCTAAAAACGAAGGGCGGTCTTGGGTTGTTATTGTTACAAACATTTTTTAAAACAAATTAAAAATGAGCGCATTCAAATATACTGATGCAAAATATTCTGTTGGGCCGCACTACAATCTTAAAATATAACAACTGACGCCTCGACATTTCTGTGACCAGACTGTCACTTTCCATAAAAAGGTGAGTACTCCATTAAGCAGATATCTTAACCCCCTATTAAAAAAGACTACATCGCGAAAGCGTGGTTTAGTCATCCGATGCAGTTTTATCAGAACCAGTTTTAACTTTGCTGTGTTTTGCGCATCAACTGGGTGTGGAGTGTCGTATGCTGATCATTTAAATCATCCTGATCCTTTGGTGAGGTCAGTGTAACAGATTTCATTTTTATTACACCTTCAGACGTATTTTGACTGAATTGCAAGCGCCATTGCCAAATGACAAACCGTTTAATCCATTCAGCAACGAATAGACATGAAGGCTTTTGAAAGGATCTGTAACGAATTCGATATTAACACCAAGACAGACTTTAGACAAAAGTTGGATCTTAATCATGGCTTAGGCACCCTTATTTTTGGGCATGCACAGAAAGTTTAAATATGACTGGAATCCTCCTTACACATCTTTCTCTTCAAGCGCAACAGCTTTTCACCTCGGGTCCATAGAGCAAGAGCATAAAACAGCATGGACAACATTTATCTTAGACACTTCTAAGGGCCTAACTAGAGCGGGAATAGAACGAATAAACGACTCTATTCGTACTTACGTTTGGTGTTTGCTAGGTTCGCAAGCACAAACGAGATCGAGCATAACTGATCCTTCTACTGGTTTTGATGCACAAAAACAATACTTAGCAAATTTAGAGGACGCCATTAATTCTACAGTTGATTTACCTTCAAGTATAAAAAGGTACAACATGTTTTACAATACGCAAGATCGAAAGTAGACTTTGCTGTTGGTACTGGTTTATACATGCTGCCTTCTGACCTCAGACTCCAGATAGGTACAATAATAAACTACAATAATGAAATCCTTGTGGCAGGCAATGAACAGAAGGTCGGGAAAAAACGAAATAAATTCTGAGCCAGTAATATTGCAAGCAGTAAAAAAACAAGATGACCCCCCAAGAATAAGTCATCCAATCCTTAAGGTTCAAAGCCCAAAGGCTGTTGAAGACCGGACTCTGTTCGCGATGCCAAAAATAATGACCATGAATATGAAAAGACAGCGCTTGTTCTTGGATTAACTGGCATAGGATTACTTGGTCTTTATCTTACTAAATAGTAACCCAACTATTACGAGAACTAATGCCCATAAGTGCTCGGCCATAAAGCCAACTACTTTGCTTGCAGTAGACAAAAGCCAGCTGACAATACTCCCCAATATTCCTGGTAAAGCGTTTACGGCTTTACGGCTAATTTTTTTAATAAACTCGCAAGATGATCAAGTTGTTTTTTTACCCATGATTTATCAGGTGGAGGCGATGGCGGTGGAGGCACTGGCCCAGCACCACCGCCGCCTGTAATAGCCATTACCAGTGTACTTATTGCAAAACCTAAGGCCGTTATAACGCTTGCTAATGTGACTCCTTGCTCTCTAAACAGTGTTCGTATTCGTTCTGCTAGTGTCGTGTCTTCATATAAAATTTTTTCGATAGTTTCTCTTATTCTATTCACTTGAGTTCGTAATTGGTTTCGGTTAGTAGTCAGCACTTCTAGTCTTGCTGATCTTTGTTGCTCAAGATCTTTTAGTCTTTGGGTTATTCTTTCTTTAATATCATGCCCTAAGTTGGCGTCATCAGCCTCAACGAGTTTTTCTTTTTCTCTTTTTATATGCTCATCTAGTTCACCTAGTTTTGCTAAATTGTTTGTTAATTCGCCTTTGATGGTTCTTAAAGTACGATCAAGGGCTAATAATTCTCGCATGGGTAGCGGTGAGTCGTGTATAGTCTTTAATGCTGTTTCTTCTGAAAAACTGGTTTCTGCTTCTACTACATTTATTAATTCACCTGCCGATTGATTTAATTCTTTAAGTTCCATGTTTTGCATTTGGTTATCTGTCGGGAGTTCTTGCAGTGTGTTTTGAAGTTTAGCAACTGCCTCCCTATCTAATTTTGGTCTAGCAATGCCAAGGCGATTTTGATCTTTCACACTGAGCCTTTGTCTAATTGTACCCATGGCTAAAAACTTTGATGAGTCTGGTTTAGTTGTAAGCCGAACAGATTCTCCTTGATCGCCCCTTACAAACAAATGATCATCTTTTAATTCAAAATCATTTGGGTCTATAAATTCGGGAGGTTTCTTGTCCTAAACTTTCGTAAAATGATTTAACCTTACTTTCTGTTAATTCATGCCACATTGAGAGCGCTGAGCGATGCCGTGTCAAAGGGATCATTTCACTCATGTCGTCTCCAGAATCTAAAACATCATAATCTTCTTCATCTTCAATTCCTGCCATGTTTTTAAAATAATTATTTTTTTATTTTGCTTCATAAAAATGTCACAAGCACATGGCTCGATTCTTGACCCGCATAGAAGACTGAAAGAACCCTTTGGCGTGAAGGGAAATAAGCGGACTATTACTGTTCCAAATAATCCATCTACTATTGATGCAGATCAAATTCTTACTGTCAAATTTCCAGACCTAGGAGCAAATGACGTGATTGTGCCAGGCTCTGCGCATCTTACTTTCAAAATAGCGCTCGATTCAACAACAGACCCAAACAGGACAGTTGTACAGAATCTGGGGCGGGCAATCGTTAAGAAAATTTCTATAAAACTTGAGGGGCAAGAAATATTTTCTTTACACAATGCAGACATATTTTTAACCTATTCTGATCTATGGCTAACTGGGAATGAAAGGGAAGATCTTGCGTTTCAAGGAATCAGCAATGAAGAAGCACTAAAACTTAGAATAGGCGCCGAACTCGCCTCAGGTGCTAAAAGCAGCAAAAAGGCTTTAGCTGTAAGTTATGCGTATGGTAATCGCTTTTCCATTCCCCTAGATTTTGAGTTGTTAAAAGCGCATGCGCCATACTTTCAAGGAGCATTAAAAGACAGATTGTCATATGAACTAACTTTTAATGAATACAAAGTGTTATCAGATCATCAGACACCGAAGCAAAGTACAGCATTTCTGACATCTCGTTAGAGTTTGATGTTGTTTTGCAACTCTAATTTAGCAATGCTGATTGGGCACCAATATAAGTCATTACCAATATATTACGAAAGAGTGATTCATCATACAACATATCTAGAAGCAGGGCAGACACTATATGGAATTTTAGTTTTAGCGTCTCAGCAAGATCGCTTAAAGGTATTTTATTGCTGTGTGAAAGATGAAGAACCATTCAAAGAGGAAGTGAAAAGTTTTTATCCAAAAATAACGAAAGTACAATGTTCGATTGAGGGCAGTCCTAAACCAAATCTATGCTAGCGGGACTTAAAACCTTATCAGCATTTTGATGAAATAAGAAAACGTTTGTAAGGTGGGAGGTGTAGAAACCAACAGTTTGACCTTGTGTCTAAAGATCTGCACCTTCCAGTGTAAGACTTGATGGATTATTTGTAACAACAAAATACGGTTTTAGATTGACCTAAGGGTTCACGAGATAATCTGTTTACAGGGAAGCGGGAGAACTGTGAGACGACGTAATAAACATTCAAATTGATAAAGAAGAAGATTCTGATAAACCGCTTAATGTAACAATTTGTTTTTAAGATAGATGCGCAGCTGAATATTGAAGATAACAGACTAAAGAATTACAATACTAAATTATTTTTATTTTATAAAAGCATGTCTGTTCAGGTTTATCCAAATGTGCCCTACAGCGCCGCCAAGAGAAGAGAAGCAGGCAAATCTGCTGTTATAGAAACCCCTGAATAAAAACCTTCAGATTAACAAACATTAACAAAAATGCAACAAAAACGAGAGCAGGACCTTTCAAAATAACAGCAAAACTCAAACGAGAGGTATTCTGCTTGTCTTAATGCTTGTTACATATGTTACTACTGGAGCATCGACTATTAGTGCTCTAATCAGCAGGAACGAGCGTATGTCTCTTAGCAACGGGCATGAGGCGCGCCCGCAGCTTACCCTCTAGGAGTTGTCTTTAGCTCTTTGGCCTGTGTTCATTAGCTGTGGTGCCGCCAGCAAAAAAATAAAAACTAAACTCCAAAAGCACACAGCTATGGTTCAACTAATAACGGCTTAAACTTAGTTCGTTTCAAGCTGATAATAAATAATAGCGCTAGTTACTCAAACATCCACGGATGAAGAATTTAATCGTTACAGGCCGATTTTGAGACCTACAAAAAGACAAAATTTGAACTTCAAAGAAAGGCGAGGGCAAGTTTTTCACCGGGGAACAGCCAGACGCCGAGCAGATAAAAAAGGGAATGCTTAAAAAAAGTAACGAAACAATTAAACTCTGCTCTAAACAGCTCACATTAACAAACACCAAAATGTGTTTATTTATCTTATTTTAAGAGTCCAAGCACAAAAAGACGCCGATATTGATTCTGATAAGATTGGTGGTGGGTTATTTAAATTAAATATTTTGCTTAGAAAAGAAAGACAGCATGTAAGATATATGAAGGACAAGACGAATTGTTTTGAAGGAACTCGAGAAGAGCGTTTATCAAGAGCACTGAATGATATTGATTTAGAAGGTCCATTGACCCCAACAAACGTACAGGCAAGTGTTGTTCATGCTATTTCTCTCAGTTTCCAGGCAAACTAACAATAGACCCACCACCGGTTAAAGTAATGTTAGCTGTTTTAATAATCGACTATGTCAACAATAAATGAAGAAATCTAGAAGTCTGGGTCTCGACTAAACAACAGTCTATTCTTTCCTCTAATGACTTAACTCCCGTTGGGCATACGATACTGCTTACACAGTTTGACCTGCGCTGAAGAAAGCTAAAATGAGAGGCTCTGGTTGGTCCAGAGGGCGAAGTCTTAGAGATTATATTAAAAACAGGCTAAGTATGCACCGATTGGTAGGCAAGGCTTACATTCGCTACCCCGTCCAGCACTGGCACGAAAAAAGCCAGTTTATAAACATAAAGAATTCAGACTACTAATGTTTCATGTGGTGTGTTCTTGCAGTCGCTGCATCATGTCCGCGAACAACGCAGAGAGAGTGACTAACTATCGGCAATAATACGCCAAAGATCTTAACTTCAATGGAATAATCCTTTCCTGTTAGTGTAGACCAAATTGATCATTTTGAAGAAACAAAACAACCCAATAACTGTTAATGTATACACATGGGAATAGGAAACAAATTTGGTGCCAATTAAAGTGTCCAAGAACAGTCCAACAATAAGGCGAACCATCCAAAAGTCTATGTGGAACTTACTCCTAATGTTTCCGCCAGCATAGGGCTGCCCCGCATTAGCACATTGATACGCACAAGAGCAATTATTTAGCGCATACAACCAAAACTTGAACATAAACAAGAATTCTGTAGAAAATTTTTAACAAGGAAATTCCAACCGCTCAAGCCCAGCCGCGCTTGAACAATATAAAACAATGTAAAAGTTCTGTAGACTGTAAACAGAAACTAACTACGCCCCCTCCAGATCTAAAGTTAGTTTTAAGGAACCTGGAAACGGCTGCCAAACATGTCCATACGTAGTTTACGCAGACTTAGTTCGAGTCGCTTATTGTTCCTTATGAAGGGCTAGAACCACAAAAAACTTCGAAAAACAGTCTAATGAGTAATCATCAGAATTTGTTCATATTGCCTTTTCAATTGTTGTTAGGTCGGATGGCGTTTAAGTCAAGAACCAAATTATATAGAGGACAAGAATCCTGCAGACACATTCTTAAAACGCATGCAGCATGTGCGCAATGACTGTTTCTAATAATCTAAACGTTATACTGAAACATAAAGGTCGCCTGAAGACCAACAACAGTTATGGACTCAGCCACACATTGTTGATTTGCGTTTAGAGCTAACGCCAAGAGTGTAAACCCCACAGTAAGAGACCAGATCAAATTAGTGGAAAGTTCAGAGGAGGCGGCACATAACAAATGCAATCTCCAACCTAAAAGTTTGGAACGCAGAAGACATGAAGCTGCCCATCTTCTTTCACACTTGCGAGGTTATGACTCACACACTTATAATGAAAGGGGGGGGGGGGGCAGGGGTGGGGGAAGGGCCGGGGGGGGGGGGGGGGAGGGGGGGGGGGGCGGGGGGGGGGGGGGGGGGGGGGGGGGGGCCGTGGGGGGTGGCAGGGGGTGGGGGGGGGGGGGGGGGAGGGGGGGGGGGCGAGGGGGTGGGGGGGGGGCTTTGCACACAGGGGGGGGGGGGGGGGGGGGGGGGGGGGGGGGGGGGGGGGGTGGGGCGGGGTAAGGGGGGGGGGGGGGGCGGGGAGTAGAAAAGGTTACATGTTTCACTTTAAATAACATGTCTTTTTTATGACTTATGCAGCACATGGATTGTGTTCATTAGAAAGTCACTGTCTTATGTCCTTAAAGTCTGCACAATAACGGAAGAAAATTTTGACCCAACACTTGTTTAGAAAGGGTCGTTTTACCTTATGAGTACATGAAAGCAGTAGTGGAAAGAGGTTTGACGAAGAGACGCTTCCCTCCCCTAAATGGCGCGTTCTTTTCTAGTCTTAGAGGAAAGGACCATCAGCGACTTCCGATTCACCAGCATGCTCAAGAGGCTTGCAAAAGTTAGATTGTAAAACGATGGGAGACTATCATGACTCTATTTAATAGGCAGATGTAGGTTTGTTGGCGACGTCTTTGAAAATTATAGAAAGACCTTCATGAAACATTATAGCCTGGAATCCTGCCGCATTTATATTTCAGCACCCGGATTGATTGGGACGCTTTCATTAAAGTTTACTGTGAATACAGATTGATTTATTGTCAGAATTTTTTTATTACGCATGATTCAGATGATTGAAAAACGATTGCGTGGAGGAATTATATGCGTCCGCATCATTACTGTAAAAGCCAAACAACAAATACTTGGAACGACTAATGATCCAGAGTAAAAGGTCTAACTATCTCATTTATTTAGATTCAAACAATCTGGTATGGTTGTGCAATGGCGCAATCGCTTCCATTACGCAACTTTAAAATGTACACAGGTACAAATAATATCAAAAGGCATTAAAGTGGTTGTGGCAGTTTAAAACGCCTGACAACATCGTGGTTTCATTCTAGAAGTAGACTTTAGAATATTCCTCATGAACTCCATGACCTGCAAATGACTATCCATTAGCTGCAGAAAGTCTAAAGATGGATCCAATAGAACCACCTAAACTGTGCCATAATCTTCGAGGCAAAAAAAATTATGTCTGTCATTACAGACTTCAACAATTTTATTTAAGACATGGTTTAAAGTTAACAGCTGTTCATCGTATAATTGCTTTCGATCAAGAACAGTTCATTAAACCATACATCATGAAGAATCAGCTGATCTCAGAACCAAAATCCACAGATGCTCAGAAAAAGACTTTTTCAAGTTGATGAACAACAATGTTTCGAAAGACTATGGATAATCCGCTACAAGCGCAAAGATGTCAGATTTGAAGTCACCAGAGAGAATGAAGCAATTAAGCTGACTTCAAAACCAAATCATCAGGACTTCAGAAGATTTCATGAGTCAGCTTTTTGGCATAATGATGAAAAAAAAAGAAAGTTCAAATTCAGACAAACCTGTAATTATTGGTTTTACTGTTTTAGAATTATCAAAGCTTTTGATTTAGAGTTTCTTTAAGACTACTATAAAGCCCTCGTATCCTGAGTCCAGAGTACTTTACACAGATAACAGACAGTTTTGTTATAGATATCCCTACAGATGACTCTATAAAGACATGGAAACCGAAGTGGCTAAAGGACATGAGGGAATGGTATGATACATTCTGATTACCCTAAGATTCGCATTTACATTCATCTTTAATAATAAGGTTTTTAAGGGAAAGATGAAGGGATGAATTATCTGGAAAGGTGATCAAGGAGTTTGTTGTTTAAGGTCAAAAATGTACAGTAATTTCAGGCCAGGAGAAAATCATTAAGAAAGCAAAGGGAATATCTCGCAGCGTTGTGCAGTCAAACATATCACATGACAACTACAAAGAACAATTTTTGGCAATAAGGACCTTCATCATGACAACGTAAAACTGCGATCTAATTCTTACATGAAATCAACACAAACAGTTGTAACAAAGAAGTCATTAGATAAACAAACACAAAACGGTTAGTTTGTTAATCCAGAGTTTTCATATGTCTATTGGTCACTGGAGAACCGTAAATTAATTAAAGCGGAACTGTGTCTGGCGGAATTATCTGCAGTTCTTCTTCACAAAAATCTTTGAGGAGCTGGTTGTTTTGTGAGTGTACAGTTTCTCGTAAATAATACACGGGCGTATTCAATCTTTACAATTCTTTTTATTTCATATGTGGTCAAAGCACTCCAAACTGGATCGGTTGCCCTGATGCGAGTGTCCCCTTCTGCATCTCCCGGTAAATAAAGGTACCTTATCTTTCAAACCAACGTAATAGTTTTGCTGGGCGGATCGGGGGGGGGGGGGGGTGGGAGGCAGCAAATTTTATTGTTTTTCTTTGATTGCTTGTACTGGTTTTAGCCCTTTAAATTCCTTCATTATTCATTGCGCGCAAAACTGAGGGCAAGCTCTAACCCATTCTGTGTTGCGAGAATTGCCAATCCAGCTCTCTGTGATACTGTAGGAGAAAAGTCTTTCGGCTTAACATGTTGTGTTAAGTTTTCAAACTAAAGCCTGTGATCTGTGAGAACTCCCCCCGGAAAGCCTCTTTTGATGGAAACTCTATGTTTCAACAATAATTGAAGTTTCACTGGGCCTTTAAAATTCTTTTCCATCGTCAACTTGAATCTTGCGAGGAAAGTTAGTGGCCCTCGATGGTATAATCAGTTGTAAAGCGACAGCAACAGAGAAGCGCTCTTTTGTATGTTAATGGTTCCGCATCTTTGTTATCTTGAAGCCATGTGTCAATGACTGGGAGTGCGTACTTAAATCTTTTTACGTCTAATCCTAACAGAGGGTAAATATAGGAAGATCCATTTGATGGTGTCGTTTGGAGTTGAATTGACAAAGTGTGGTCTCTGTATTCGTCTAGGCGCTGTAAATAAATTAGCCGAAAATCTAGGCCTTGTTTTAGATAACCATTCCTCGCTGTTTGTTCACGGTGACTCCCGCCGCATTTGGCTTTAGCTTTTGTATTGCTGAGATACCCTTCCAATATCCTTTGGCGAATAAAGATTTTGTTTCATTTTTATTCAGCCATATTATCGCAACAAAATACACAACATTCATACCAAAGGGCAATAAACGCGATTCTGCATCTTTTGTTTTTTCTGATGGTTGATAAAAAGTCACTGAATTTTGGTGGGGCAATGTCTGGACCGGTTTGCAGTTACTTACTAGATAATATTCTTTTATTGCTTGGTCAACTTTTTTTAAATGTGTAAGCTGCATGCCCCTGTCTTTTCAGTGGTGTCATTAATAAAACAACTGCTCAAGTCTCTGCCCTTTCATAGGCGTCTTGTGCAGGCTGCTAGTTCCATCCATAGCTATGTTATGTCTTTTTCCTCGCCGTCATTCCCCAGTTTACTAAATGCAAAATACTGCCGCTAAAAGCAAGGCGCATCACACGGCGCCGCCTATCATTATTGCGAGTGAAGCCAGTTATTCTTATAAAATTATTTTTTTCTTACATATTTATATTGTCTGGAATAATTCCTTGCTTGACTAAAAATCTTTCGTGCAAACGAAGCTGCAGAGGATAGCAATCAGCTTTGGTCTGAATCCTCAAAGTCTAGTTTGCCAAGATCGCTGGTTTAATTCTTAGACAAGCTTTTACCAAGCATTGAGTATCCTACACTTAGTCCCTCCAAATAACAGCAGAATGGTATACAAGGTTGGTACCAGGTTTTTTTCAGTGCTCATTTTTATAAAATAAAATAATTATAATTTAATAAAAAAGCATGAACAGCGATGATCTACTACAGCTACAAGTCGCCTAAAAACCTTCCTGAACTTATGAATGACCAATTGATGGATCAAGTATTATGCCCAAAAGGAGAGGCTGTATTCTTTGGCAGCATGTGGGAAAAACAAAACAGGTTCGCTCGGAAATGAATTCAGCATAGAACAAATTCAACAGATGTCGCCGCAAAGACATTAAATAAAGTTATCATAACAGTATGAAGCGCAGTTGGGGTCTAGAATTGAGAAAAGTGTGGGCAAATCGGTTTCTTAGTTGTACACTAAACTAGTCAGTAGATTTGCTCACCATTGATTCTGAAACAAGATCTACGTATGATATTAACGCAAGATCCGTTTAAAACAAAGTCATTAGAGTCTCTAGGTGTGTTTATACAATAGATTTGGAAACTTTTTTTTATCGCATAATCATGGGATTAAATAACTTTTAATCATATAGATTTTATTTCCCTTCAAATGAACGATCTGGAAAATAGCAGAACCAGAAAACACTGAATCAGGTGGAGAAAGTAAACCAAGCAAGAAAATCAGCAGAAAACGCTGATTCAGGTGGAGACCATTAAAAATCCTGGCGTGTATGAAGCAGGAAAAAAATTACAGAGTGGAAACGACAAAAAAAATTAATGTTAGAGAATATGACACATCATGAAAACATAACGCCGCCAACGCCAAACAAGTTGATTCAATGCCAGCTATAATAAAAACTCAGTGATACAAGGGCCCAAGTCTTCATGGAATATATGAACTTAAAACTGTTTGCCATTTTTGCGCCATTGCTCGCTGTGGGGGGCGGTTATTACGGTTATAAAATATATAAACAACGCTGGCAAAATCAAGAGCCCAAAACAATCTCCACCAGCTAAATCAGAGCCGAACACAACAGCACGCCAAAACGCCAATAACAAAGCATCATTTTGATCCATTTATAATGGAATAAATATTTTAAAAATTTTTTAATAAAATTAGATCATTGCGTATTATAAAATGAGAAAGTCAATAAATATAGACATGGAGTCTATAAAAGAACATTTCCATAGACAAATTGTAATCAATGTGGTTGCTTATGGTGGTAAGATCTTCCCTTAAGATCTATGCAGAGAACGCTGAGCAAGACATCCTCACGGTGACCGTTTTTTGAGGCGTGAGTGTACTATATTAGACATCTCCTATTTAAGATAAACAACATAGATTGTATTTTTTGATAATTATAAGATAACTTAATAAGAAAACTTAGGTTGTACTTAAAGGATGACTTAGTTATGTATCTTTAGGCGACTTAATCAAGAACTTAATCAAGAACTTATTAAGAACTTGAAGTATTAATTAAAAACTTAATTAAGAACTTGGGTGAACTTGAAGTGACTTGAGGTGACCTTAAGTTAAGAAACTTAAAAGTGAGTCTTAAGTGTGTGCATGCGTGGGTGGGGTGGGGGAGGAGGTGTGCATGCGTGGGGTTGGGGGTGGAGGGAGGATGATGTGCATGCGTTGGGGTGGGGTGGGGGATGAGGTGTGCATGCCGTGGGGTGGGGGTGGGGCACATCTGCCCAGTTACGAGCTGAACACAACATCCTGTAAGACTCATGCTGCTAAATATAGCCGTTCATGTATAAACCGTTATTTATAGCAAGCTTGACCTTCCCCACAGTCCTCTTGCAGCTAAAAATAGCCCGTTCATGTATAAACGGTCTATTTATAGCAAGGCGGATTTTCCACAGCCCCTCCTTGCTGTTAAAAATAGCCGTTCATGTATAAAGACGTATTTATAGCAAGGCTGACTTCCCCCCAGTCCTCTTGCTGCTAAAAATAGCCGTTCATGTATAAACGTCTATTTATAGCAAGGCGGAATTTTCCCACAGCCCCTCTTGCTGCTAAAAATAGCCGTTCATGTATATACGGTTTATTTATAGCAAGCTGTCTTCACCACAGACCGCCTCCCGCCAACAAAAGAGTTTCATTAAACTTTCCTCTCACACAAAAAAGTTTATACCACACCCCACCTCTTTTCTCATCCGGGCTTGGGACCGGCATTTGGCAGAGTTAGTGGGTTTTTTTTGTCAGAGCCTTTTTGGCAGCTTCTTGAATCCGCCATTAAGTACACCTGTCCTGAAACGTTTGAAAAGCTTTTGTAGAGTAGTGGCGCCACGCCACTACCCCACCCCGTTCTGTTAGGTGTACTAAAGATAACTCAATCTAAAGTTTTCAGGCGTTTCGAAATCATCATTTTTCCCGAAAGTTCTTAGGTCGATCAGACTTTCGTTTTTGCAAACAAATCATTGATGGCTGATGCTAAGGTTATGAAATTTTGGACAATAACAAAAAGTTTTGAAAGCTGCATCAGTTTTCTTGCAATGAGTCCCATCAAAATCCATGTCGTTCGTAACAATGACGCCATGTCTCAGTTGGTTTGATCTTTGAAACATTGTTGTGCCTTTTCAAGCAGTGACCCATGACCAGAAGCATAATTGGATAGTTTTCTTTTGCTAAGTTTTAGTAAAAAACACCATCGTGTAAAATGGAATCATTTCGCCAACCGTCAAAGCTTATCAAAACCATCAACATCTTTTTCAGTAAAATTGCCCAAATCTCTTTCTAAATCTCTTTCTTAAACCCAACAAGCTTTAAAGGTTAGTTGTGTAGTTCATTAATGGTTAGTTCTCGTTTTTCTTTCTCCCCACCTTCCAAAAACGCAATACTGCTCTTTGGTTTACAAGGTAAAAAACAGCGCCCACCGAGTTTATATACTCCATCATAAGCCTGTGGTATTGCATATGAATCCTCCATAACACGGCGTTGTTCCTCTTAAACAAAGCACGTCTGTCCCCATTGAAAGCCATGGCTAAAATGGCCGGCTCTTGCCGGGTAGTAGCGTTGACGTGGAGTGTAAAGTGGCAGTCCAGAATATTCGTGAACATTTGCTGATGTAATAATGGGCAAGTTGCCCGCAGCGCACCTGGCCCGGTAAGAGAAAAAACGCAGTAAGCTCGCGAGGCATGGGTTATTGATTTTTTTTGGTCGCAACATAGGAAGACACACAGTTGCAAAAACGAGCCGCTCGGCCTGCGCTGTGTTCTAATGTGTGTGGTGTGTGGTGGTGTGTGTGTGTGTGTGTGGGGTGCGCGCGCGCGCGTGAATGTGTGTGTATGTGTGTGTGTGTGCGCCCCGGCGTATTTTGTGAAACGCAGAACACGTATGTCTATGGCTCCGTGTCTAAATGAAAATATCACAGGCAACCCTTCGCCACACAGTTTGGGACTGTCTCTGCAAAAATGATGGTATTGAAATGACTGTTGCGCGAAAATGATGTTTTGATAATGATCAAAAAAACGCGGAAAAACCTGAAATCTGAAAAGTTTAGTAAATAGTATTGAAAACGGATAACCCTGCACAGTATATTTGTTTGTAGGGTCGTTATTTTTTGGTTACTTGTCAGAGAACGAATAGGCGGCTTTTAGGCCCCTTTCGCCCAAAAACTTGGTTTGGGGGAGCAAGTGGCCCAGAGTCGGCCTTTTCCCGTTCTCTACAAACTCTGAGAGCTAGTCGATGAACGTCGAAGGAAAATGTATCTTTTGCGCAACGCCTTAACCCTAACGTTGAACTGACCCTTATCTTAGCTTTATCCTAACCTTTATCTACGCCATACCCTGATTCAAATCCTTATGAAACATAGAAAACCCTCGAAATCATTCTTTAGAATAGAAAAAAAATAAAGATTAAAAAAAAACAGAAACTAGTTTAAAACCTTAACTAAGCCTAAGCCTGATCCCAATCCCTAAGAAAACCAAGAAAGCCCTCAAAATCATTCTTTAATTTTAAACTAGAAAAAAAGAAATTAGAAGAACCAGTAAAACATGAAAAAAGAAGAAAAAAAATTTTCTGCTCGTGATACTTAGACGAGTGATCTCCCACCACCAAGGCTTCCATTCATTCAGACCTTGTCTCTTTCGCCCACACAGGAAAAAAAAGAGCTGGTAGGAAGATTAGCGTGGGAAGAAGAAGATGGGGTGGGGTGGGGGACAAGGTGCAGGGAGGATGAGTGAAGGGGAAAGAAGAGGGGAGGGGGGGGGGGGAGGGGCGGGATCAAAGGGAAACCGCGAGGGGATTGATGATAGGCGTTGAGATCACAGGAGATCATAGTCCCTGGACGGGCTACAACAGATCATAGTCCCTGGACGGGCTACAACAGATCATAGTCCCTGGTCGGGCTACAACAGATCATAGTCCCTGGACAGGCTACAACAGGATAGTCCCTGGACAGACTACAACAGATCATAGTCCCTGGACAAACTACACAGGATAGTCCCTGGACAGGCTACAACAGGATAGTCCCTGGACGGGCTACAACAGATCATAGTCCCTGGACAGACTACAACAGGATAGTCCCTGGACGGGCTACAGCAGGATAGTCCCTGGACGGGCTACAACAGATCATAGTCCCTGGACAGACTACAACAGATCATAGTCCCTGGACAGACTACAACAGATCATAGTCCCTGGACGGGCTACAACAGATCATAGTCCCTGGACAGACTACAACAGATCATAGTCCCTGGACAGACTACAACAGGATAGTCCCTGGACGGGCTACAACAGATCATAGTCCCTGGACAGACTACAACAGATCATAGTCCCTGGACGGGCTACAACAGATCATAGTCCCTGGACAGACTACATCAGATCATAGTCCCTGGACGGCCTAACAAGATCATAGTCCCTGGACGGGTACAACAGATCATAGTCCCCGGACGGGCTACAACATGATAGTCCCTGGACGGGCTACAACAGATCATAGTCCCTGGGACAGGCTACAACAGATTCATAGTCGCTGGACGGGCGACAACAGATCATAGTCCCTGAACAGTCTACAACAGATCATAGTGCCTGGACAGACTACAACAGATCATAGTCCCTGGACGGGCTACAACAGATCATAGTCCCCGGACGGGCTACAACATGATAGTCCCTGGACGGGCTACAACAGATCATAGTCCCTGGACAGGCTACAACAGATCATAGTCGCTGGACGGGCGACAACAGATCATAGTCCCTGAACAGTCTACAACAGATCATAGTGCCTGGACAGACTACAACAGATCATAGTCCCTGGACGGGCTACAACAGATCATAGTCCTTGGACGGGCTACAACAGGATAGTCCCTGGCGGGCTACAACAGATCAGATAGTCCCTGGACAGACTACAACAGATCATAGTCCCTGGACAGACTACAACAGGATAGACCTGGACAGGCTACAACAGGATAGTCCCTGGACAGACTACAACAGATCATAGTCCCTGGACAGACTACAACAGATCATAGTCCCTGGACAGGCTACAACAGATCATAGTCCCTGGACGGGCTAACAACAGATCATAGTCCCTGGACAGACTACAACAGGATAGTCTCTGGACAGGGCTACAACAGATCATAGTCCTGGACGGGCTACAACAGATCATAGTCCCTGGACAGACACAACAGATCATAGTCCCTGGACAGACTACAACAGATCATAGTCCCTGGACAGGGGGTACAACAACAGATCATAGTCCCTGGACAGAGCTACAACAGATCATAGTCCCTGGACAGGACTACAACAGATCATAGTCCCTGGACAGGCTACAACAGATCATAGTCCCTGGACAGCTACAACAGATCAAGTCCCTGGACAGACTACAACAGATCATAGTCCCTGGACGGGCTAACAAACGATCATAGTCCCTGGACGGGCTACAACAGATCATAGTACCCTGGACAGACTACAACAGATCATAGTCCCTGGACGGGCTACAACAGATCATAGTCCCTGGACAGACTACAACAGATCATAGTCCCTGGACGGCTACAACAGTCATAGTCCCTGGACGGGCTACAAAAGATCATAGTCCCTGGACAGGCTACAACAGATCATAGTCCCTGACGGACTACAACAGTCTAATAGTCCCTGGAGGGCTACAACAGATCATGTCCCTGGACAGACTACAACAGATCATATGTCCCTGGACGGGCTACAACAGATCATAGTCCCTGGACGGACTACAACAGATCATAGTCCTGGACGGGCTACACAGATCATAGTCCTGGACAGACTACAACAGATCATAGTCCCTGGACAGGCTACAACAGATCTAGTCCCGGACAGGCTACAACAGATCATAGTCCTGGACAGACTACAACAGATTAGTCCCTGGACGGCTACAACAGATCATAGTCCTGGACGACTACAACAGGATAGTCCTGGACAGACTACAACAGATCATAGTCCCTGGACAGGCTACAACAGATCATAGTCCCTGGACGGGCTACAACAGATCATAGTCCCTGGACGGGCTACAACAGATCATAGTACCTGGACAGACTACAACAGATCATAGTCCCTGGACGGGCTACAACAGATCATAGTCCCTGGACAGGCTACAACAGATCATAGTCCCTGGACAGACTACAAACAGATCATAGTCCCTGGGCAGGCTACAACAGATCATAGTCCCTGGACGGGCTACAAAAAGATCATAGTCCTGGACAGGCTACAACAACATCATAGTCCCTGGACAGACTACAACAGATCATAGTCCCTGGACAGACTACAACAGATCATAATCCCTGGACAGGCTACAAAAGATCATAGTCCCTGGACGGCTAAAAACAGGATAGTCCATACCTGTCCTAATCACAGTACAGCTGACAATTTGACCGCACAGATCATAATCCCTGGACAGGCTACAACAGATCATAGTCCCTGGACGGGCTACAACAGATCATAGTCCCTGGACGGGCTACAACAGGATAGTCCATAACTGTCCTAATCACAGTACAGCTGACAATTTGACCGCATTAAGGTCACCCGTCATTGGCAGGTGGCTTTGGAGTGATTGGGATCACTGTTGACATGGACCAGACAGGTGGTTTTGGAGTGGTTGGGATCACTGTTGACATGGACCGATACAGTGGGTTTTGGAGTGGTTCGGATCACTGTTGATATGGACCCAGACAGGTGGTTTTGGAATGGTTGGGATCACTGTTGACATGGACCCAGACAGGTGGTTTTGGAGTGGTTGGGATCACTGTTGACATGGACCCAGACAGGTGGTTTTGGAGTGGTTGGGGATCACTGTTGGACAGGACCCAGACAGGTGGTTTTGGAATGGTTGGGATCACTGTTGACATGGACCGAGACAGGTGGTTTTGGAGTGGTTGGGATCACTGTTGACATGGACCCAGACAGGTGGTTTTGGAGTGGTTGGGATCACTGTTGACATGGACTCAGACAGGTAGTTTTGGAGTGGTTGGGATCACTGTTGACATGGACCAGACAGGTGGTTTTGGAGTGGTTGGGATCACTGTTGACATGGACCCAGACAGGTGGTTTGGAGTGGTTGGGATCACTGTTGACATGGACCAGACAGGTGGTTTTGGAATGGTTGGGATCACTGTTGACATGGACCAGACAGGTGGTTTTGGAGTGGTTGGGATCACTGTTGACATGGACAGACAGGTGGTTTTGGAGTGGTTGGGATCACTGTTGACATGGACCAGACAGGTGGTTTTGGAATGGTTGGGATCACTGTTGACATGGACCGAGAAGAGGTGGTTTTGGATGGTTGGGATCACTGTTGACATGGACCAGAGAGTGGTTTGGAGTGGTTGGGATCACTGTTGACATGGACCAGACAGTGGTTTTGGAGTGGTTGGGATCACTGTTGACATGGACCAGACAGGTGGTTTTGGAGTGGTTGGGATCACTGTTGACATGGACCAGACAGGTGGTTTTGGAGTGGTTGGGATCACTGTTGACATGGACAGACAGGTGGTTTTGGAGTTGGTTGGGATCACTGTGTGACATGGACAGACAGGTGGTTTTGGAGTGGTTGGGATCACTGTTGACATGGAGCACGGAAGGTGGTTTTGGGAGTGTGTTGTGGATCACTGTTGGAGGCCCAGACGGAGGGGGGGGGGGGGGGGCGGTGGGGGAGTGTGTGTGGTGGGGGGGGGTGGGTGTGGGGGGGGGGGGGGGGGGGGGGAGGGGGTGTATCCGCCTGTATGCTTTGGACGGTACCTAGCACTACCTGTTCCATGAAGTGTTCGTTGAGGGTGTAGTCGGTTCCACCAGCATAGATTTTTAACACGCACGCACGCACACAACATGCACTCACACACACACACACACACACACACACACACACACACACACAACACATACACACACACACACACACACCACACACACACACACACACCACACACACACACGTATATACGCGCGCGCACACACACACACACAGTTTAGGGCATTGACGAGATTGAAAGATTGGCAGTTGAAACGGGAGCGACGGGAGGGCCAAACTCGCCTGTGTTCACACGGTCAGTCAGTCAGTCGTGCGGTTCTTGTGAGGAGCGAAGGACTTGTACTCTTTCCTTTCCCATGGCAGACATTTTTGCTGTCATCTGAGAGAGAGAGAGCGAGAGAGAGAGAGAGAGAGAGAGAGAGAGAAGGGGGGGGGGGGGGCGAGAGAGAGAGGAGGGAAGAGCGAGAGAAAGTTAGAGAGAAAGAGAGGGAAGTAAACGATAACGATAACGATAATTTATTCAAGAAAGGCACAGCCCATTTGAAGGGGGGTATTGAATATAACTGATGTAGCAATAAATAATATACAAGCACATTAAACAAAATTCAAGTCAGATAGCTCCTCCTCTTGAGGATTATACAAATATGCAGCTAGTCACCAACAACTTTCCTTTCTTGACGACAAAATAAGACAAGCCTAAAAATGATGGACGTCGACAATATTTCAAAGGAATATATTTTTTGTCTTAAATCTGTAAGCAAAGGACAAACAATAGAATGAAGTTCGTTCTCAGGGGCGACTTGCACAATGGACATAAAACATCTAATTCTGTATGAACATTGTAACGTTGCCTGTGTACAGCATATCAGATACACGATCTAAACTTAGTTAGTGCAGATCTGACAAAACTATTAATAATCATCGACAGATAAGGTTCCGCTTCCATTACCTGATTTGTCTTTAGAATCGAAACAAAGAAAATCTCTCACTGTTTTTAATATGACTATTCCAGTCTTGCAAGTTACAATCAATTATTCTTGCTTAAAACAAACCAAAATGCTTTAACACATCCAACACTCTGTTCTAACCAAACAAGCGAAAACCCATAACTACAAAGACATTTACGAACAGAAGTTGCCCAAGTTGATTTACCTCTAGAATCTAAATCAAACAATACTTTGTATGCTTTTGCAGGTAATCTGTGTTCTCCCATACGTACGAGCTTAAGCCAATAACTAATACATTTCACATATGAATTTACATAAATGGGATATCTGCCAAGCTCACATAAACCAAATCATTAGGGGTTCGTCTATCCACATGCAAAAAGCGTTTCATAGCAAATAAATGTAATTTTCGATTTCATGTCCTTTATCCAATCCCCAAATCTCGGCGCCATACTGCACAATAGGCTGCACTTGGGCATCAAACAATTTAAAAAATATTTAACGAAACACTTTCAAATTTATAAGCAAACTTAAAATAGCTATGACAGCACGCTTTCCTCTGTTAACAGATCATGACAGGCAAACGTAAAGCTAAGTTTTGTTGAAAATATATGCCAAGTACTTGTAAGCATTTACCACCGACATTTGCGAACTTCCATACAACCACCTTTCACGTGATGCTAGGGAAACCACCTTTTCGAAAAACTTATATGTTTGATTTACCCATGTTTACTTTCAAATCCAGTCTAGATGCTGCAGAATGCAAATTATTCAATTGATTTGTAATCTACGACAGTCTCAGAGAGCAAGACGATATCATCAGCAAATAACAATATAAATAATTCAATCGAGTCAAAAGTGACACCGTGTCTTCCTTCTCAATAATTTCTTGTGCTAATTCATTAATATACAATGAAAATAATACTGGGCTGCAGACATCCCCTGTTTAACACCTGAGTACATCTGATATAGTCACTAAATTTTGCCCCACATCTTATCATAGCTTTAACATCTTTGTACATGATTTTACACAATTATATAATTACCTTTGATTCCATTTTTTGTAAAGTATCGGCCACAAAAATTTTCTTGAAATGGAGTCAAAGGCTTTTCAAAGTCTACAAAGGCAACATATAGCTTACGGTTATTAGAAATTGTTTCTGGACAGCTGCTAACAGAGTAAACATATGATCAATTGTACAAAAGTTTTTCTTAAACCCTGCCTGGTGATCACCTGTTATATTATTTACTTCAATCCATTTGACAATCTCTTGTTAATAATAGAACCAAATACTTTACTTGCAACATCAGACAAGGAGATTCCTCTGTAATTGTTAGGGTCATTCGTATTACCTTTTTTTAAGAGGGGGAGAATAAATGATTTGTGCCAATTTCAGGATTAAATTCCATTGTCAAACAAATTATTGAACATTTAACCAGAAAATCAGTTCCAACATTACCAACATTTTTAAAAAAACTCACAAATCATGCCATCTGGACCAGCTGCCTTTCCATTTTTTAGCTTTCTTATCGCAGCAACAACTTCAATTTTGCTTATAGGACGATCATAATATTCTATATATCCGTTGTCGAGTATCGTATCATTTTCTAGAATTTCAGTTTCTGTCATAGAATCCTTATCTAGCACATGCTTAAAATGCTTATACCATTCATCCAACGTGATTTTGTTTTGATTATATACTCGCTTTGAAATACTGTACGTACATTTCTCCAGAACTCTTGCTGACTATCAATACTTGTGATCACTTCTTCAAACAGTAAATCGTTGTGTTGTTTCTTCTTTCTTGTAATAAATTTTTATATTCACGTCGAGCTACACAGTATAGATGTCGGACATCTTTATCTAACGTGTTGCAAAATGTTCGTAACAATTTTCGCGCATTTTGTCTTTCAATTTTACATTCGGCATCAAACCAATCATTCTGTCGTTTCACTCTGTTTACACAAAACCTTTACGTTTCACACCCTCAGCAGCGTTTTTACAGAACTGTTAAACAAGTTGAGTGCGTCATTTACATTTACATCAACTAATCCATAGCACGAAATAACTGTAATTTGATTTCCTGTGAGTTCATTGTGTCTACGAAAATTCAAGGCATAATCCTTATCCCACACGAACTTTTCAATATACTCACTCCTTTTTTCATTTTCATTCGTACCCACATTTGTTCCTAGAACATTTACGCTAAGTTCCAAGGCATATGATCAGATTCCAATCGCTCGTTGACACACAATTTACAAGAAGAGTTTATAAAGTCAAAAGTTTCACATGATGCTATAAAGTAGTCATTCACACTACAACCTGATTCACACACATATGTAAAGTGACCACTGATGTCACTCGAACAAGACCATTAAGAATTGTCAGACCAAAGCACTTACACATGTTTAGCAGACGTTTACCATATCATTCAACACCTTGTCTTGAGACTGTCGCTTAACTTTAGACGAATCAGATTTGTCAAACCATGAAAACGTTTTAATATTGTCATCACATTCTGGAGATATGTCTGCTGTTCGACCGTTAAAAGTCACCACAATCATATTGACATTTATCACTGAAACATATATTATTTACAATACAATCCTCAATTGACTGATCCCATTATCCACGTTTAACACAGAATAGTATGGTGATTTCTCGGGTGGAACATATGTACATAAATATAAGATATCATTTGATAAGCAGAACAAATTTTTATCAAGGACAAAATAAATAACACATTATCATAATGAACAACAACTTGTTTCACATATTTCACAGACTATTCCTGATTAGACATATTACTCCCCTGACCTCCTTCCTCGCTCAGTAAACGCAAAGAGGCTTTACAAACACAGTATGGTCGCTAAAACACAGTATACTGGAAATCATCAACAAAAGACTCAACAAGACAGACAAAATCAAAAGATGACACATAATCAATAAAATCAATATTAGAAAGCTTCGACAATATACCGCCTATGTTCCAATGGAGGAAAAAAGTATTTAATAACGGGCGCGTATTTACTGTAACTGGTGTGATTACAGTGGTTGGCATGACGTAGTGGTTAGTGAATTAATGTTTATTTGTG